>CAMOHE010050831.1:47842-139105 GCA_946598075.1 Artocarpus hirsutus | reverse complement strand
GTCGCGGCGGATAACCTCCGGCTCCTCCAACGGGGTTGGGATTGGGATTGGCGACGGTGACGGCATGATCCGTGGATTTGGGAAGGGAGATGAAGCCGCGGCCGGAGGAGACGACGGGGTAGGGAATTCCTTGCGACGGAGGAGGCGGGGCAGAGGAGGAAGTGGTAACGGTGGGGATGTAGTTCCGAGGGCGAATGGTGGCGGTGGGGGAGAAGACGTCGGGAGGGAGACGGGGAAGTTGGGTCTGAGGAGAGATGGTCGTAGTTGTGGGTCTTGGTGGGGCCCGCTGAATGGGGTTTGTTGTGGTGGCGGCGGCGGCGGAGGAGGTGGAATTGGGGTCGATGGCCATGGCGGATGACGATGGGGGATTGTGGTGGTGGCGGGCAAGTTGAAGTGGTTTTTGTATTTTTTTGGTGGGTTTTTGAAAATTAAATGGGGTAAAAAAAAAAAAAAACAAGTTGAGGAGGTTTTCGGTTTGAAGTGAAAAAACAAAAACAAAAACAAAAAAACAAAAACAAAAAAACAAACAAACAAACAAAAAACAACGTGGAAGGGTTTTATTATTCGTTACTCTTTTTTTTTTTTATTTTGTAGATAAGGGCCTTTGGATAAATGACTTTAAGAAAAAAAAATTTTTTGGAAGTAACTTTTTTTTTTAATCAAAAATCAAGCCTTTTGGACAGAAAAATTACTCTAAATTTTTTTTTCAATTCTGTTGAGGTTCTTTCCTGACTTCAAGTCTTATTCTTCATCTGTTAAGGATTTTTTCCAAAAAAAATAGATAGTTTTTTTGTCCAAAATGCTTGATTTTTTATTTAAAAAAAAAATCATTTCCTCAATTAAAATTTTTGGCAGACCTTTTCTTCAAAATATCCCCCTTTATTATTCATTACTTTTGCCTTTTTTTTATCAACATTTTTGTTGGTTTTTAACTTCCATTCACAGGGACTCAAACTCACTGGTTTGATCTGCTTAGTATTGAGTTCTCGATAATCACAGTCTAAAACAAAAACACACTAAAAGTCTGTTTGGTTCATAGATTTCGATAGAGATTTTGAATGAAAATTTAAATTTTTGTGAGAGAAAAAACTGTAGCAAAATGATTCAAATTGTGGTTAAAACTACAAACTAAACGAGCTCTAAAGCCTTCAAATATTACAACATTTGAAATATGTTTGTATGTTTTTGTTTTGTGTTTTGTTTTTATTTTTATGGGTTTTTTGAAAAATAAATAAATAAATGAAAGTGCCAGGTGGGATGGGGATAAAAGAGAAGTTGAGGAGGTTTTAGGCTTAAAATGAAAATTTAACCTCAACACCAAGTGAAAAGGGTCTAATGTATTAGGTCATATGCAACGAACGCCATTTTTTTAGGGTGAAACATCATTTTGGCATTGGATTTAACTCTAATCTAATGTCATTTCTTCCCCCTAAAACGGCATGGAAAAGGAAAATAATACACGCCATTTTTAAGAGTAAAACGCTATTTGGGCATTGGATTCAACTCTAACCTGATGCCATTTCTTTCTCCCAAAATGGTGTGGAAAAGGGAAATAAACAGGAGCACGTCAAATCTAGCATATCATTGTTCATTCACGTTATTTGTTTTTTTAAGTTTCTTAATTTATAAAAAAAAAACTCAACAACTTAAATTTATAGTTTTCTATTTTAGACCCAACTTCATAATTTTCAACAAAATTAATTATCTTTTGCCACCAAAAGAAAAAAAATTTTCTTTTATGTCCTATATTTTTTGTATTATCTCATAGTTAATTTATATGGTGTAAAATTTATATGTAAACCATTAAAATATCAATTACATAAATGTAAAAAATTCACATAAATGTAAAAAATAAAATAAAAAAAGATAAAATAGAATATACCAAAAATATTTGTTTTTGTGTTAAAAATAGAGCAATAGGTTGAAAAAAAAAAGTTGTTTGATGTAATAGTTACACTATTTTAGTATGAAAGTTACACTATTTTGATCAAATTGGAAATACCCTAAGTCACTTTGGATTTCAACTTTACTTGAAAAACTTTTGTTTTTAATTAAAAAAGAAAAGGTTTGTTATACAAAATTGGCTTAACGATCAAATTCCAAGAAATTTTTATCAATATAAGACTTTTTTATCCTAAAGTAGAATTCTCAAAAAAATAATAAAAATAAAAGATTTGTTTAAGCTATAATTATTTTTTTTCTCGTACTTCTTGGTTGTGAGCTGGGCAAAGTTTGGTTGCTTTTTTATCTTTAGTTCTTTTTTTAATTTTTTTGAGGAAAAAACTTTCATTTTTTAACTCAAATACGTAACTACATATGGAGCAATAAAAGTGGGAATTACATCATAACTCAAAAACTTTCATCTTCTTTTTTTTTTTTTTTTTTTGCTATTTTATGTTTAGTTCTTTTCCTTATGTATATGTACTAGTTGTAGCCACATGCTTTGCATATAGATATTTAATGTGGAATTTTGTATACATTAAACAAAACTAAAAGTTTGAGCCACGTGGTAGACCGTTTAAAAACGTGATTTAAATATTAAATTATGGTTCAAATTAATTTTATTATTTTTTATATAAAATTTTAAACCAATATTGGTTCAAAACTTAGAAAACTATTTATTAATATTGCTAGGAAAAATATCCATAATTACATTCTTTTAAGATTCAGCATTTGATCCTCTTTTTATAGACATAAAAAGTATCTTCGAATTTATAGATGATGATGATGATGATAAACAAAGATATGGATAGTAATTAAATGAAACTTCATAGTAAATATATACAAGTTGATATATAAGTAGGGCTAGAAAGAAAAATATATATTTTAATATATTAGGTAAAAAATATTTGAGTAGAGATATGAGAAACTAAGTAGGACACCCATGAAAAAAATTATTTTAGTAAGAAAATTAGAAAAATAATATTTAAGAGATCCAAATTTGAAAAAAAAAATACAAGATTATGAGAATAAATATTTTCAAAAAGAAAATAGCATATTATAAGAAGAAATATTTCAGTCTACATATATTTGAAAAAGAAAAAGTTAATTAGAAAATTAGAAAAAGATATCAAAGAAGACTAAATTTGAAAAACATAAAAGATTGTAAGACAAAAAAATAATAAAATGAAACATATTTTAAAACATTTTATGAAGATAAATTAAAAAATTAAAGGGAAAAATTAAAAAAATCATTGTTTTGATTAAACGCATAAAATATAAGAATTTTATTAGATGAAACGAAACAACATACTATATATGTGATATTATCTAGTAAAAGAAACAAACCATCTATTAAAAAAAAAAGAAGCAAACAAGTTATAATAGTATTGAAAGAAAGAAAATGAACCAAACTACTTAAGAGGAGGAAAAAAAAAAAAAGCACAAAAGACAAAATAAAGAGATCATTTTTTGAATAATGTTTTTGGGAAACTCCCGTTTACATAGTAGTTATTATAGATGTATCGAATGGATATAGGGAACTTTTATGGTGTTAGGATCATACTAAAAATATGATAATTTGTGAATTTAATATTAGAATTTGCAGATTTCAAGAAGTCATGTACTCGTAAATTTTAAATAAATATCATAACTTGTATGTTAAAGTTATAAAGTTACCATAAACTTGTGAATCAGTTTGGTGCTATGAAAGGCATTATAAAAATACTCTAGATATAGACGTATACATAGAGACGAAGACAAAGAACCCTGGTCAACTTTTTTCCCTATAAGGAGTAAGGCATGTGCCCCTACTTTTTTTAAAAAATTTATATTTTTACCCTTTTTTTAGTTTAAAATTTTAATTATGCCTCTATTTTGAAAAAAAATTACAATGGTGCCCCCATAGAATAACAGAAAAATGTTGTTGTGCCTTACGAAATAATTAAAAAATATTGTTGTGTCCCTATAAATAATTTAAATACGTTGTTACGTTTCTATTTTACAAGAAAAGTTATAATTATGCCACATTTAATCATTGAAATATATAGTTATATCTTTATTTAGTAAAATACTGTTCTTACTTTTTTTTTTTTTTATATGGTGCCCCCACTAAGAAAGACTTCTTGCTTTGCCATTGCTATATAATATATAGACATACAAGTTATATGCCCCAAACTATTAAAATTTGTACAAAACTCCCCCTAAAAAATTAAATATCTAAAAGTCTATATCAATAATTCCAAAAATTCACTTTAGTGTCCAATATTTGTCCAATCCTTAAAGAGTTTTAACAAGAAAAGGGAAAAAAAAGGGTGAAACTAACCCCTATAACATAAGTATCGTAATATTGAAGGCTTTTTCTATAAATGTTGTGAAGAGTCAGTTACACGATGGAATGAGAAATTATTAATTCTTAGACAACAAAATTATAAAACATTATTAACCGTTGATTTTAGTTAAAGTTCTGTAGCAAGTATTAGCCCTTTGATAAAAAAAAAGGGGTAAATTATACGGGCTCATCTTGTGTTTTACTTAAATTACAAAAATGCTCCATAAACCAAAATTAATCACACTAACATCCCCTTAAGCTAACTCTATGAACTTTTTATATAAAATGATATAACTACCCCTTGAATCTTAGCCATATATTTGTTCTTTTCCCAAATATACAAAATCAACCAAAAAAAAAGAAGAAAAAACAGAACCCACAAATCCCATGCCCGCCCTCCCTCCCCCATCGGCCCCACACCCCCTAGCCTCAGCCCCCTCCCCACACGCCGGCGACCCTACCTTTGCTCCCAACCACCCCAACCCCCCATCGACAACTCAACCGCTAGGCCCAACAACCCAAACCCCCACCAAAAGCTAGCACAACTTCCGTTGCACCCCACCTTCCCACTCCCCACCCAAAATTCGCAGTAACATGCCCCCTACTCCTCGCACCCAGCCCACTCGCACTTTACAACCCCCGACAAGACCTCCACCCATGGAGCACTGAAGCCTCGTATCCTGTCGGCTCCCTCTCCCTTCATGCCTCACTTCACGTCGCTCACTGTCCAACCCATACCCTGACGAGACCCACAACTCATTACTATGCTGCGCTCCCCCCACCTTACTTCGCTACCCCCACCATTATCACCTCTTGCCCTACCGCACCTAGAGAGTGAGAGAAAGAGAGTGCGTGTGAGTACTGAGTGTAATTTTTTCTTAATAATTTTTAAATCTTACTTTTATTCCCAAAAAAAATATATGGTTTTTTAAAAATTTAAATTTTTTTTAAAGTTTTATTAAAACTAAACAATTACAGTAATTAAAATATGCTTTTGTTCGAATTAGTTAGTTTTAGTTTTGTTGTAATAAATTTGTTTTAGTTTTGTTGAGATTGAGGTATGCTTTTACACGTTACAAAATACATATTTTTGAAGCATTTTTTAATCATTAAAGTGAAATTTATATAAACGTGTTCAAATAGTTTATACTTATTTTTTTAACGCCAACAAAGAGAGAAAATGTTATTTTCAACTAAATAAATACCTTAAATCATTTTTTGATCGATGGAGAGGTATTTTTGTCATTAACAATAAAATCATCAGTCAACTAACTGAGAGGTCTTTTTATAATTTCTTTGAAAAGTTAAAGGATGTTAATGTGATCATATTTTGTGCAGATGATGTCACTGTAATTCAAGCAAAACGCAGAGACTCTCTATGCAATTTACCCTAAAAAAATCCTGACTTGGACATTGCAAATATAAGGTTGCATAGATGTATTTTAGGATGTGTTACGTAAAATCCCTTGGTTAAAAGGGGCATGTTTATAATTCAAGTAAAATACGAGGGCGGAAGTGCAGTTCTCCATGGAAAATTCTTTGCGTCCAACTCAAGAGTCGAGACACTTGAGATCAAACTTGTTGACCCTTTTAACTCCAAAACAGGGGAATTTTTTTGAGCTTAAAATCGGAAAAAAGCTGGTTCAAAACCCATCAAAAATGATTTTTGTTGATGGAGAACCTTTTGATTTTCAGCCTTCATCTTCGGAGGTACGCTTGTTCTCTCTCTTCACAGGAACCAATCAAAACCCAATTTACATTTACTTCTAATTTATCGGAAAAACATCCTTTCGATTCCTTGAAAGTGGTCTAATAAGTGGGAAAAGGAAGTATTGGAAGCTTAAAAAACATAAAGTCGTAAACTTTCAACTGTTTAGAGTTTTGGGTTTTGTTTTCTTTTTGATAGCACTAGAGGGGTTTTGGGCTGATCATGAATGTGCTGGAAAGGTATTTTTTCGGTTTATTCTTTTCTTTTGGTAGCATCAGAGGAGTTTTGAGTTTTTTCTTTTGATTATGAATATGGTGGAAGGGTATTTATTTGGAGTTTTTCTGTAGACATGTTTGTCTTCTGATGTCAGAAACAGTTATAGAATATCATTTGAAGTGTCTTATGTTCAAGTCTTCAAATATTGAAATGTTGTCTCTTTTTTACTCACTGACATAAAAGGGTTTTTTTTTTTTTTTTTTTTTTAAGTCTCCTTTATCAGTACGCACTGGGGATTCTTTTAGACTGTCCTTTGTTCACAAATTGATTTTTGGTGGAAACAAGTTTATATACATGTTATTAAAAGGTGATAATCATAATTTTTTTTTTTAAAAAAATCCTCTTTCAAAAATATAAATTTTGTCCCTTTTTAGGCACTCAAAAAAAAAAAAAAAATGGTCTCCGTTATCAGTACACACTTGGGATTCTTTTAGACTTTCCTTTGATTCCAACTTTTTTTTTTTTTTTGGTAAAAACAATCTAATACTTGTTACTAGGACACATAAACCTGCTAGTAGAATCTAGGTGATGACAAGTTTTTGGAAAGGAAATTACAAATTTATGAATTTCATTTGTTACATTTGATGCCTTATGAACTAATTGCCCATTTGGTTTATATGTTTGAATGGAAAGTGATAAGACACCAAGATCTAGAAGAAAATAGACTGATATTGTATTGAAGAGAGACAAAAGGAATGAAGGAAGTATAGATAGGTTCAGAGGTTACGAGAGGCTCTGATCTCTTCCTTGAGACAAAATCTCACATCACATGGAGCTAACTTTCATGATAACAAACTAACAAGTGTATGGGGAGTCTATTAGAAAGTTTGAACGAAAGTTTAAACTTTTGTGAAAGAAAGTACTAGCAAAAAGGTTTAAATTGTGGTTTATACTACGAACCAAACTGTCCGTAAATTTGAGAACTCCAAATAAACAATGTCGAAGATAGACATGAAATTTCATATTATACATCAAAGTTAAAATAGAATTTCTGTTTTTATAGTTGTTAAAGTGGATAAGTAACAGACAGTTAAAGCTGTGCTTATGAACAGGAAACTCTATTTGCTTTGATGGAGAACCCTGCGCTGGTATCTGCTTTACAAGAGTTTAAGGCTATTCCAGAAAGGAAGTTCTTGCTTACTGAAGAGTCTGGCACAGAACAATCAGAAGAAAGTAAATGGGTTTATTTGTTCCAAAGAGAATATGCAACTGTTTATCCTGCACGGGTGGATGTAAGTCTATTTCCTCTTTTCTCGGCACAAGATAATTGCAAGCTTCTGAGATGATATTTTCGATTATATAGGCCTTTTGATTTGCATAAATACCATATGCTGTCATTCCATCCAAAGAATCTCTCTTCAATTGTAGCAGCTGAGTTGATATGTGGCATTAAGCAACAAGAATATTAATCCCTTTTTTAATCTTTAAGAAGATTGTGGTAGATTGGGTGCGTGCCATAAAAAAAATTATTAGAAGAATTCTGTAGTTCTGACTTCTATGTGAGCAATGCTTTGTTATTGTATTTCATTACCAATGTTAAGATTTGGAATATGATTAATGCTATGTTTGGTTCATAGTTTGAGCTGCAGTTCAAACCTTTTTGCTACACTGTTTTCTGTCACACAAATTAAAATTTTTGTTCAAGTTTTCTGTTCAGACCCATGAACCTAATTGGCCCTAACCATGGACCTAAATTCTTGGATGGATGGAATGAAATGACTAATGGATTTAGCCTTCTTTTCTTTTCCTTTTTTTTCTGCTAATTTTTTCTTTTCTATTCATTCAATGGCCAATTTGGTTCCTTTTTATGCTATTTTTTGAATCAACCCTTTTAATCCAACCTTGTGACAAGTTCATTCAAATAGGGTCGCTATTTTTATATGTTGTTGGTTGCCAAAACAGCATAAATTTGTAGAAGGTGACATTTTACATTATATCTTAGCTTGGGTTAAAGTTGAATTTCTGTTTTCCTGATTCGACATCATTTTTTCTTGTCTCTCATTACATTGCCTATGAAAAGTTTGTTGGAACCGATGAAGCAACTACGTGTGTGGGCTTTGCTATTAGAGATCGAAAAAATGGAATGTAAGGATCAACATTACTTAAAAAAAAACATTTCTCGCAATGCTGTTAAGTAAACCAAAATATTCCTTCTTCGATGTTTCCGATTATATTTATGAATCACAAGGTCTCAGTTGCACATATTGAATCTCCCAACATTGCCATAGGGTCTCAGTTGCACATATGGATTCTCCTGACGTTGTGGACAAGGGCCTCAACCAGATGCTTTCAACATTTGTTAATCATCATTTGAATGATGACCTCGATGTATTTCTCTTTGATTCTGAAGAACTTTGATTGACTTTATGTTGTTACTACATGGATTGATTGACCCCCATTTCTAAATGCAGGTGCATGTGATTGGTGCTTTTGACGATTCTTCCTCTAAAGTCTGGGCCAGCATCCTCTATTTTGTATTGGTTTTTTGCAACAGTTTCGTTGTCCATGCAAAGACAAAATAACTTACTTTGAATATGTTGAACTTTATGCAGCATGCTAGTGATAACTCTAGCTCTGAAAGTGATTCGACTTTGGATGGTTACTCTCTTCCATTGTGTTACAAAATTATTAAAACTTTAATGAAGAGAAGTGAGAAATTCCACCTTCAAACTCTTTGTGTCCTCGCGCATAATACTTGGAGAGACTCTGAAGAGTATGCACGTCCTATTGTCAGTGGTTTTGTGGTCAGTTCTGTTTCGTTAGTTTTTATTCCTTTTTGTCGTCTTTTTTTTTTTTCATTTAGAATATTTGTGCTTGTTATTTTTGGATAAATGGTGAGTTTGTCTATTATTTTTTAGACCCTTTTATAATCCACGCATGCTAAAATGTCAACATTCTTAGACCATCTCCAATGCAAGTGCCGAGGCTAATGTTATATTTGCCATCAAAAAGTGCAAAAATGGCATACTTGATGTGTGATTTTATTTTGTGCTCCAATGCACCATTGTATTTGAAATACCATATTTGCTTTTTGTCATAATTGTTAAATCTTGAAACTTGTAAAAGTAAACTTTTAATATTAAAATAATTAAAAAGTTAGAATATGGTAATCATCAAAGCAAAAAAGTCAATGAATCAAATTTTGCCATCAAGCTTAGCATATAGCAAATTTGGCATAAAAAATGACATTGCATTGGAGAGTTTTTTTTACACTGACCAAATTTACTATTAGCACCTCAATTTTGCACTGCATGGGAGATGCTTCTAAGTAAGCACTACCCAACTCTACAAGGAAAATTCAACTGGATGTTAGATTTTGTTTGTGCGGTTGAAGCTCTTAGAAAATTGTTAAGAAATGTTTATTTTTGTGCTTAAAACAGGTAGAAACTTCAACCGGATCAGTCATCCCAGCAAGATTTGACAACAATTCAAGATGTCCTGATGAAATTGTGAGGAGAATCCGAGTAACCGCAGCGTACGAGGACCATAAATGGGATGGCAAGTTGCTGGAAACATATGATACTCAGACTGATACATTGAAAATCGCTCCATGCCCCTGGTAAGTAAGTTTCGCATTTTTTTACTTTTGCTATTGCAACTATAAGAATAGTTGATGCAGGACTGAGAGAGAATGGAGACAGATAGAGAAGAAAGAGAGAGAAAGAAGAGAAGAATTAGAGAGAGAACCACAGGCAGTTGAGAGAAAATTTTGAGGAATGACGTATGGTCATAATTGAACGTCTTCATGTTTCGGCAAAACTAAGCCCACAGGCTATAGTATACTTAATAGGCAAGTGTTACTCTTCTGGAAGACTTAAACTGAAAGAAACTCTTGTCACAAGATAATAACAATCGTATTAAAGTAGTAGGAAAATAAGACATTATCTATTTCCATATTTTGACATTATAGGATTGCGGAATGTAACGTCTCCGACAACGTGTTTTTCTCGAAGACAGTAGATGGAACAGTGAAATTTGCTGCTTTATACACTGAAGTGAAGTCCATATAGTGTATTGTTTTCAGGTTTTGAGTTTGCAGTCTTTTATTCTTTGTGGTTTGCTTTTGTACAATGCAGGAGTACAGAAAATCAAGAACGAGTTGCTAGGTTTCTGAGAGCTCAATCTGATTCATATATACTCCTTAATTGCTCTACTTCACCTTTTGCTGAGGCGCCAGACTTTGTACAAAATCAAAGAAGGTAAAGACATTAAGATCATTCGGCTCAGAGTTTACGGTTCCCAAACTTTGTTAAGCATCTGGGAAAGAACATTACAATATTTGGTTTTCTTTAATTCCACCCCCCCCCCCCCCCCCCGAACTTCGATTTGATAGGAAAGTTGCTCGGTGAACTTTTTACATTTGAAAAATTTACTCCTGAATTTTAACATAGTTTTGCATAATGCCCCCCATATTGATGAAGATGTTTAAATTTAAAAGGAAATATCCTCGTGCACGTGACATGATGCGTTTCCAGTCGTCATCTAAAATTTCGCTTTCTTCTTTAGAACAAGCTCACATGACAAGTATGAGGGCGCTTCTGTCCAAATTTTAACAGCCCGAACTTGATTAGGGGACACTTTGCAACACTTGTTCAAATTCAAGGAGGTAACATGCGAAAATTAAAGTTCGGGCAACAACTTACTTATCATGAAAAGTTCCAGGGGGCAGATGTGTCAAATCCCCAAAACATGATAGGCTCTTTTTCTGTCATTATTTTTAGTGTTTTCCTTACCTCCTTGTTCAGGAAGTGGGAGTACTTGATTGAACACCCAGACCGGAGAGACGCATTTCCTTTGGAGCAGCCTCGTGTTTTCGAGAGAGATGAAGATGGAAGCTGGAAAAGGTGCTAATCAACATTACAATCTTCTGTTCTTTGCATGTACAAACATTATATTTCACATACTTTATTCATATGATACACACATTTAGTGCTTATTAATCTACATCTCGAAGTGCTTCTGCTCAGAACCACACATCCAAGTTCTTTCATAAGTTGAGCTCAATCGACGAAACAACTCGCCATTTGTGCATAATACAGTAGCTAGAAGTGCTTATGCACGTCAAGGTTGGTGCAAGATATGGCGCTCCGTTGGAGAATTCTGTAACACTTGCTGCCATAAGTCCTCCATATTAATATTTTTTTGCAATCGGGCAATTGACTAGCCAAACTAAGGGAGGCAAGGCTCATTGGTCAACTGATACTTTTTCCTTTTTTTCACTCTTGTATGAGAAACTTCCTTTCCTTCAGGTTGCCCAGCTATCCTGGAGAGCATTCGTAAAATGAGTAAAGCTATGCGGCACCAGAGGTGCCCCTCACCACAACCTAGTGGCACCCCGGTGGCTGCTGATTTGGAATTTTTGTGGGACCCAGTTTTTTAAATAAAATTGAGTAAATGGTTTTGTCAAAAATGAAAGAACAGATAGAGAGAGTGTGTGTATCGGAGACGTGCAGCCCCTTCCTCGGGGTTTCTTGGGCTAACCCTTTGAAACTCTTGAGATCCTAAATGCCACGGGAGTTGAGATTAATATTGTTCGTTTTCATTAAACAAAAAGAAAAAAGCTTCATTTTTTCCATGAAAAAGCTTGATTTTTCTTGCCTTTAATTGCCTAAAGCCAAGTACTTCCATTTTCTTTTGAGCTAAAAATCAGAGCTTGAAAAGGGGCAGAATGCAAACCTAAAAATCTTCCAACCACCTTCATCTCCAGCATTCCAAAGGATTTGGGATTGTGATTGACCTATACGGTTTTGAATATGGATTTGAAATAAAAATAAATAAATAAATCTTATTTAAACGAATTAGTCGCTGATAAATCCATGATGCGGTAGATTAAGTCATCGTTGGCCATCGCCATTTTCAATTCCCGGTGGAAGTTGCTACCGGGGGGTGGGAAGACAGAGTGACTCGGCTCCAAAGAATGGCAGCAGAGAAGCTTGAGAGTCTACTTTTTATTCTTTTTTGTTTTCTTTTTATAAATTTTTGTTGATGTTGATAATGGTAGAAAAACCATTTGAGAGAGAGAGGATTAGGGGCAAAGTCGGGATGTTGGAGTTGGGAGACGGGAGGAAAAAAAAATAAAAATAACTTCTTTTTGGTTATAGTTGCTCCAAATATAATTAAAACTAATTTCTTTTTTTATTTTTTTTTAAATTTTTGTTGATGTTGATGATGGTAGGAAGACTGAAGAGCAATTTGAGACACAGATTAAAACTAATTTCAATTTGGTTATAGTGGGTCCTATAAAATGTAACCTAAAGCCAGCTCCACGTATGTGTGGTGCCCCTCAACTTAATTCTTGTAAAATGCATCCATTTCTTGGTCTTTTTTATGTCACTGATACTCTTTTTGGATGCTTTGACGATTTCACTTTAGCAAACAATCTTATTAAGAGTGGCGGGAGCACCAAGTGCTGTCACACGACTGCACAGTTGGACGCGACATGAATTTTACGAGTTAGGATGAGATAAAGAGAGATACGGGTCAATTTCATGTCAACCCATCTTCGACCCTTCAATAATAGATCAAAAGTCAATGTGGCCTGAATCAACCTATGGTGTTATCATGTTAATTCTATCAAATTCCGTATGATCCATTCATTAAGATAGTTAAAATTGAAAATCATAATGGGGATGATGTTATTACCTTGTAGTATGTGAATGACAAATATATTTGAGTCATTTGAAGTGATACTTGCCAGTGAACCGGAAAAATAGACGCCATCACACCATGTCTGTGTAAATATGCTTCTACTTTTAACTGTCAAGTAAGCCGTATGCACTTTTAAAATCCAAATAATTTCCAAATCTAACTATTTATTTGTATTACTTTCATTGTAAAAATTAGGCTTAAAATTTTCAAAAAATGACATGTTTAGAGTTCAAACTGCCCACGTGCGATCTGCCTCTAATTCACCAATCATCCTTCGATGTGAATTCCACATTTTTATGTAGAGGGTTGAATTTTTATTAACCCTCCTCTAACTTTCTCCTATCACTCTATATACTATTCTTAAGTCTTTTTATTTTTTATTTTTTTTATTTTTTCTTCAAAAATATATAAGTATGGGTATGCTATTACTGAGATTTTATTATAATTTTATCCACATAGACTTTTGAGAGAGAGTATTGTCGACTTTGTGGAAACGTTCAAGAACTCGATGTGAATATATAAAAAATATCCTTGGAGAAAAGATCAATATTCGAATTTTTTTTTCAGAAGGAAATGATAAATTGTATTTTGTAGAATCAAATGATAAATTGTAAATGACATATCTCGAATCTTTATTGAAAAAAAGGTTATCAATGTTCGAAAATCTTACACATAGCAATTTTTTTTTTCCTGAAGGAAATGATGAATTTTATTTTTCCAGAATCAAATGATAAATTGTAAATGACATATATTGAATTTTTATTGAAAAAGGGTAGGAGTGGAGGATGTAATACATGACAAGCTACATAAGCACTGAATCAGACCATGTTACAGTAATTTCACTATTTAAAAAAACAAAAAAGAAACCATGTTAGAGTAAGCATCCACCATTCCTAAGGTCAATCCTCAAGGTTAACAAATAACCAATTATGAAGCTCAATAGCTTTAGCCCTACAAACATATCTATATCCTAAACACCAATTTACCATGTTGGGGAAAATAATAGTAGTAATATTATAAAACAAAAAAAAAAATTAAAATAAAATAAAATAAAGGTGAGTCTTCAAAGTTGGTCTCTCCACAGCATCATAACAGGCTGGCCAATTCTAGAGAGCACCTTCAACCTGATCAAAGCACTACAAGTGTTTTTACTGCTTTCCAAACTAAGTCCATTATTCTCAATTCCGACTATTCATGTAAGAACTGTGGTGCACCTTCATCTGTTTCAACAAAGCGGATGAAACTGAAAAACATTAGCTCAGAAGTATGATACGCAATTTTTTTCATGTAACAAGAGACAAATATATAAAGACAGTCTCAAATCCGGCACATTGACCAATCTAGCATTTATAACATTTTTCGTTTACTAATATAACGTCGCTTTTATTTATTACACAATTTTGTTAAATGTAACCCCTCAATTTTACAAGCGTTGAACTATATTTATCATGTGTTATATCGAAGCAAATTGAGTATTACACAAATGAATGATTGATATTACATTGGCGAAAGAAAAATGTTAAAAGTGTCTGACTGTGCTTGAGACAATTCCTATAAAGTCACGTGTTACAAGTTATAGCCAGGCTAGAACAAGGACAAGATGTCCTTAGAACAGCCAAAAAAAAAAAAAAAAAGGCCTCAAGAGGATCAATGAGAGAAGATAATCTTAAAAATTGTTTGTTTATGCCCAAAAAGAAGTTCGATATGCTTGTTCCTGGAAACCACCATGGCATCATAAATTCCATGCTACTCATATACACCAATGCAGATATGAAATAAGAAATACTGCATTGTTTTTGTGAAGGGGTTCAACTTTTCAACATTCAGAGCTGGTAACTGTAACTACAATTGTTGTTCCCAAAGCCATATGGTAACTCATTTCAAAGTTCAAACACGAGCAAAGACAAGTTTTGCACCTTTAAACATTTGAAAGGTGTTCAATTGTTATGACCGTTTAAGACCATTCCATTTCCTAAAGATCCTAAATGAGTACTCATTTGAAGTCACATCCATCTATGACATGGTTTAAATGCAAATCTGGAGTTAAATCATATTGATGTATTTTACCATGAAGTGATTGAAGAATAATGCAAGTAACATATTAGGAATTTAGGAAATGCTTAAATAGAACCGCTTTGTTGATGTGATTCCGTTGAGGTCATCTGCAGCCAAGTATGAAGTAATAAAGTCAAAACAAGAGGGCTGGGAAAAAAAATACCACTTTCACCATCAGAGATGTCAGCAAGCTTTGAAAGTGCATCAATAAGGGATTGCTCATGCTCCTGCATTGACAATTCTGAGGTTAGTCATGCACATATAGATTAAAAACAAAAACAAAAACAAAAACAAAAACAAAAACAAAAAGCAAAAAACAAAAAACAAAAAACAAAAAACAAAAAACAAAAAACAAAAACAAAAACAAAAACAAAACAAAAAACAAAAACAAAAACAAAAAAAAAAACAAAAACAAAAAAAAGAAAAAAAGAAAAAAAGAAAAAAACAACAACACTCGTGAGAAATTCATCGGTCCTGACCTTCAAGACTTTCTTTGCTTTATCGATTTCAAGAGGATCTGGATGATTCGCACCAAAGACCCTCTCCACCTATAACACATTCACCACAAAGCAATATTATATACAAGAAATCTAATTAATTTACAATTCAACTGATAGCAATTATCCTGTCAGCTTACCTCTTTAATTAAAGAATCCGTGTTAAGAATTTTTATCTCATCGGTCATTTTTTTTCCAATGCCATTTTGTAATGGCTTTCTGGATTGACCCCTTGCAGCGCCTCTTCCTCTTCCCCCACCTGGCATAATGTCACGGCCCGCAGGCCTATTGATCCCATGTCCAGATCCACCATAGCCCCCACGATGAGAAATTCCAGTGTCCTCGTCTACCCATTGAATATCTTCCGGAGATATCTGCTGCGAGGGTTGGGAGAAGAGCAAATTGAAAAACATACCATAAGTGAATTTCAACAAAATACAACTTATGAGAACTGACCCATCTTAGATGCGGTGTCTTTTTGGAAGTAAGAAAAGCTAAAGGAAGATGAGAGAAACGATGCCGTGAAGCTGAACCAAAATGAGCAGGAAACAGCCGTACACGAAAAAAAAAATCGTTTTATGATTTTGAAATAGCAAAACCTAAAATCTATAAGTTACTACTCTTCTTCATCCAAGGTTTCAGAATCCGTGAATATTTAATTTTTTTCTTCAACAATAGGTCAAACATCTACACATACTCTCATTCGGGTCATTGAGGAATTTTCAATATCGCCCTTCCAGCATATTTGAAGTTGAAGAGTGTAAGAACCCCCTTTAAAAATAAGGGTAAAGTTTAAGAAAATTACTTTATGAAGTGATAGCCACAAACTACGACAACATACAGTTTCTGGAGATGTAAAGACTCGCATCACTTTTGGGGCCCAAAGCTTAAGAAAAAATACTTGTTGGCTATTACAAAAATTAATAAAAATTAAAATAATGGACTCATTCGTCCATTGACTGGTCAAGAACATCAAATGCTACAAAATGTACTAATTATAAGGTTAACACACCCAAAAAAAAAACTGCTAAAAAAATTTGAGATGTATAGAATAGTCATGTCACGGATTTTTTATCCTCAAAAATTATATTAGGCTTAATAATGAATCGCTAACTGGCATGAGCTTTATATATGTCATTTCTCCCATTTGGGGTTGGGGAAAGAGTAGCCAAATGTCTACAAGACAAAGCATCTGCTGTACCTCTGAAAGATTAACCCACTCCCATGTCATATTGGCAGAACCACCATCATAGACTAAAGCATGCCTTCCCTGACATATTAGAAGACAACAATTTAAAAATATCAACCATACAATTTCACTTCCAGCTGAAATGTAAGAAAAGCCACAGAAATTATGTACCTCAGCTGGATCATAGTCAGTTATAACCGCTTCATAAAAGTTATTGTCATCAGGCCACCTTGTCCTCACTTTCTTTCCAATTAATGAATCTATTGCTGCCCCCTCAGCGAGTTCATTTGCAATGGCACCTGCAGGAACTCTATTAACAACTTGACCCCTTCCAGCTGGACCAGAGGAAGGGTATTGCTTGACTGAAGATCCACCAGGCAACACCTGACCCGGAAAACAAATGTAATATCAGGATAAGAACCCTACATATTAATGAACCACAAGCTTTTGTTATGATCTACACCAAGTATCATTAATCTTCACTCACAGGTTTATGTTTCTTGCCCTTAGCTCCTGGAACAGGTCCCCTTTTTGCTGCAGATGAAGACGGCTGGTGGGATGCAGCAACTGCCTGAGGGTGAAATGGTGGAGATGGCGCACCAAAAGATTGAGAAGCAACTGACTGGGAACCTTTCTGCTTCTTGCGAGATGCAGAGACAGTTGGGCTGGGTATCGGATCATGCACGTTTTGACTTGTACCGAGCATGACAGGTTGAGCTACTCCTGTCTGTCGCCATTCTCTAATGGCCACATACAGATCCAATTAAGAGACTCATTATTGTAACAAAAACATCACATATATGCCTCATGTCTCAGTTAAAGAAAGAGGCTTTTTTGAGATCTATCAGACCTTATTCTCCGTATGACATCGTCTGCATTAACCCGTCCTAGAAGCTCTCTGTGCTCCTCATTTGATAATCTCAACTCTTTCCTAAGTTCTGTAATTAAACTTTCCTTTTCCTGAAGAAAATACATTTCATGTAGTGGTCATTTAAACCTGATAAGAAAAACATAGATATTAGATCCGTGAACACAGAATGACAAAAAGTACCCAAGTAATGAGATCAGCTTGAGCTTTAAAGGCTCTTAGAACCGAACTGTATGCTTCTTGCTCAAGCTGGTGAATTTGGGCCTCCATATCAGTGTCACCATATATCCTAGGGTGTGAAACAGAACCTACAGCAGATCTTCCATTCCCTGCAACACGAACACCTCTTGGAATTCTATTTTGATGCGATGGTGGAAGATCATCATCAGTCCCTGCAATTTTTTTCCCCAAAAAAAGATACAAACATCCATGAGGCCTAAATTTAGCTTCAATTTACAGATCGAACAATATAATCTAGCTATCAATTAGATGATTTCTTCATGAAATCCACGATCAATCAATCCTATTCTCACTGGCGGAGGGACAGGACTCAGTGGCAGCAATTGTCAACTAAGATTTTAAATTTTCAATTTTTGTATGCTATGTTTTCATAAATTCTCAATTACATCATGCCCACACTAAAGGACCAAAATTGTAATTGTTTTCCCACTCAATAACAAAGATTATAACCATGCACCCACTCAATTAAAGCAAGGCCAACAGGCCAAGACAAACACACTATTGATGTCTATAACAACTTGTGGCCCAAACTTTATTTAATCAGTCTAACTCAATTGTAGATTTCAAACATTTAGATGGGCAAAACATACTATTTTGGCTCCACTAATGCCTATTTTTATTGACAAGTATATGGTTAATCAGTAAAAATATGTGAAAATGGGTTTCAAACTCCTACCAGAGATGTCTCAACATTTTCAGTAAAGAAAATACCCAAAGCTGTTAAAAGTATAGTAGGTAAACAAAATTACAGTTCTTTTGGGAAAATTCCAAGAAATTCAAACTCCCCCAAACAAGGGAAAATGCACAAAAGAAACCCTTAGACAGTAATCTCATAATTCATAAATTCTTTCTACATTCAGAAAATAAGAAATGCTCTCAAAAATTTCTGATAAGTCATCCACAAAACTAGATCTAAATAATGAATGCCGTATCGTGTTGCACAATTCTAGACCGTCGGGCATTTTTCAAGTTCTATTTTACACACGCCTTTTATCATATGATTTTAATGTGATTTGATGATCCAAAACTGTACAATGCCATTAGGACCCTACCACAGAATCCTTCAAATATGTTTAATAAGTTTATATTATGGCCCAAAATTAAAGAACACATAGATAATACAAAAAGCTCATAATCAGAACATCAAAAGCTAAATCCTTTATGTCTTCTGATTTCTGAGTCTAATAGTCTTGAAAAAGAAAAATACAAAAATTTCTTCTATCAACTTAAGAATTTTCATTAAAGTTGGGCAAATTAAACACTTTTACTCATCGAAAAGAGAATTCTTTGTTCCACAAATGTAACTGCTTTCAATTGGGGAAAAGGAACAAAAACATAGCATAAAAAGGGGAACAACCTAACGCTAACCCTAATAATTCAGCAAGAATCAAAAGGAACAGAAAATTCAAGGACTTGAAATCACGAATTGTGAGATTGAGAGTAAATGCGTTGAGGAGGGACTCACCGCTGCTGTCGTAGGGTTCGTAGTCCATAGCCAGTTTCAATTGAATTGAAAAGAAAGAAAGTGAATTTCTCAGAAGGATTTTGAACTCCAGTAATCTGGGAAGAGAAAGTTCAAGACTTTTCGGGAAGGAGATTGAAACAGTTGGCGCGGCGAGGGCGATTTGTTGGGAAGAATGACACCCTAGGAGAGGGAAAGAGGGGAAGAAAGGGCGAGAGGTGGTGGTCGGAGAGAGAGAGGGAGAGAGAGAGCGCACTGCAATGGTAATGGAAATTCTGGGGCACAAACAAACAGGTATTTTGGGGGCGAATTTCTTAACTACAAAAAAGGGCAAGTAGTTTTCCCAAAAAAAAAAAAAAAAAAAAAAAAGAGGAAGAAGAATAATTCATTGTTCCTCAAACATGATTGGGAATAATTTTTTAATTAAAAACACTATAATATATAATAACGTTAAAGTATTCTCTATTTAAAAAATTGGTTCAAATAATGCTTATTAAACTCCTTATGAGTTTTACATATTGCACTCAAAAGCCCTTTAGAAAATTAGTTAGGACAAACCAAAAATATTATAGCTTGTATGGAAAAAAAACACTAAGATCTAAGACATTTAAGTAAAACTTTATATATTGCACCCCAATAAGGCCTCCTGTGATATAGATGGAATCACACCAAAAATAATAGAGGTTGTGAGACAGAACAATATAAAAAGTTGGTTGGAATAGTAATTAGCGATTCTAACAGTGTTCTCAAATATCTTGTAATTTCTTGTTCCTTTAGTTTAAAAACTAACTTAGAACTTAAAACTACAGTATGTGAGAGCTTTATATTATAGCAAACTACTGTAGTGTATAAAAGTTTTAGACGGTAACAAGTTAAGACATAAACTTCTTACTTCTCAAATAAAGCCGTTATTTGTATGTTGCATCTTAAATTTTTAATTCCAGCGTTTACAATTATAAACTTTAGAATTATTAAAAAAATAGAATAAACAGTGATGGACGTCAACAAATGGTTGACAATTAAGATATGAGATGCCAAAATTTGAAAAGTCAAGACTCTAATTTATTGCCTAACAAAAAGTTTAGAGTTTTATTTGTATGGGTTAAGTAAATTACTATGTCTCTTACTTTTCATTATTTTTCAATTTGTTTTTATGATTTAAAAAATACAAAAGGTATCTTTTAAATTTGAAAAACTTGTTTCAATTTTATCTTCTGCAGACTTTTTAGACAAAAAAAAAAGCACGTGGATAAGATAAAAATACTCTTAATTAAACCTAATTTGTTTATGAAATATATGTTTTTTCTTGAAAAAAATTTAAAAAAATATTTTAAAATTTAAAAGTCATAGGGTTCGTTTGAGAAACCAGTTAGAACTTAAAGTTGGAACCTAAACACCATATATGTGAGAGCTTTATACTGTAATAAATTACTGTAGCATATGAGTGCTTTACACTGTAGTAAACTGAACTTGTTTTTTAAACGGGCTTCCCAAACGAAGTCATAAACTTAAGATCTTTTTGAAATTTGATATTTTGTTTTGGGATTTTGTTTGTTTTTAAGATATATAATATTTTTTATAGTTTTTTTTTTAAGGATAGTCATGTTGCATGTTTGAATATTTTCTATTCAGAAGGATGAAATTGAAATAAGTTTTTAAAATTCAAAGAATAATTTTGTAGTTTCTAAAAACATGTAATGCCCCTATGTAGGTATTAGCAGTATTGAATAAATAAAAATAAATTTAAATACAATATCATTTCGAAACATTTAACAATGCCCATGGCTCTTTGGGAATAAATAGAAAATAAAATAAACTGTAAATACAAACCATAGTTTTTAGTGTAACACCAAATATTTAAAATACAGTCATCATTACCATAGTGCAATTCCCAAATAACTTAAACCTAGCCATCACAAAAGTAATACAAAATCTTACATGTTCTAGAAGAGTTACAAATAAACAAAGATCTTCCAACATGAAACCAGTAGTGTTGTTGCATATTCCTCATCAAATAAGTTGCATTGAGTTCCACTTGAGAGATAAATATGACAGGGATAAGCATCGATATGCCTTATAGGGAAAACCATTACTCACCTTAAGGTTTTATTCATTACTGCATTAAAACTGCATGGCTAGTTAGTTTTTATCCTTATCAAGGTTATGAGATTTATTATGATCATATTTCATGGATACAATAGTTAATCATTACCAAGTTTCATATATACAAATATTACAATTCATCATTATTCCTTGGTATCCACGTTCAATAGAGTATCACTCAACTCATTGAAACCCAAATAAGCACGCTTGACCACCTTCCAAACATTCCAAGGGTGTTCTGGTGAGGGGACATTAAGCCCCGAGTCCTCACCAAGTCGATTCCTATACAGTGCGTTTTAGGACTTTCAACCCAAGGGAGGGTCATCACCTCCCCTATTTTACCTTTTAGAGTATTCATGCCTAAGGATGTAACCGTCGCCCTCTTCACGTCTCACAATTTCTCTATGTTCAATCATTATTTATAGAGTCAGTTTTCCTAACCATACTTCTCAATTTATAACAACATGTGTCAAATCATTATGTTCCTCACTGTATAATACAAGACGAGTTTCACATTATCATATTATAGATATTATCATATACATTCAAAATATTATATACATATCTTGCAACATAAAACAACCAAATTTTAATTTACCAAAACCTTACAAAAAATGAGTAATAGAATCCCTATCTTTTCACAAATATCTATCGATAATTTCTAGCTTATACAATTCACCATGTAATCTTTAAGTATGCTGTTATCCTAAAACGTATAAAATAACCGTACTTTAACTTAAATCTTAATTTTTAATTTTGTAAATTTATCATTTATTTTTATTAGTGTGCCGTAATCATTAATGTACTAAAATTGTGAATATCACTTTTCTAACTTAATTTTTAGTAAATTATAAAATAACAATAAAATTAAAATATACGAAATTTATTTTGGTATAAAATATCTAAAAATGAATTTTTAAAATAAATAATACAATTTTAAAATATTTATAATTAAAATAATTAAAAAGTTGGATCTTTATAAAATTATTTGAAATTTACAAACTTTATAGAAAACTATTTATGATTTCCGAGACATAAATTATCAAATATCTACCCTTATCTTAGTGGTTTGACTCTTTTTTATTGTTCCTAAAATTAGGGGTTTGAATCCCACCTGAAGCTTGTTTTTATTAAATTTCTGTATGAAAAATGACATGTCGTTTTAAGAAAAATGACACGTACTTTCCAAGAAAAACGACATGTTTTGTGAAAACGACATGTAGTTTCTAAAAAATGACATTGTTTTTCACCCAGAAAAACTCATACAGAGAATCTAAAATCCGAGTTTTTAAGTTTTTCTTCAAATCTTGATTTTATAATAGCTTTCTAAGCATGAAAACAATGTATAAACAATATATAATCATCTTTATACAATATAAACTCATTTCTATATATTTCCATACTCAAAACATAATCAAAATATAAGTTTTAAGTTTGAAAAGTTTACCTCAAATTCAAGCCAATTATGTTGTTTTAATCACCAAACTCCTCTTGTTTCCAAACTCTATGAGTCACCAGGATGGAGTTTATGTGGTTTCTGTTGAAAAATAGGTGGGATTTTGAGGTTTGGACTCTCGGTATGGTGACTGTTGTGGGAGGAAATGAAAATAGAGAAGAAGAAGAAGAAGAAGAAGAAGAAGAAGAAGAAAAAGAAGAAGAAAGTGAAGAGGGAGACAAAGGAAGGATGATTTAAAGGAAGAAAAAGAAGAAGAAAAAGAGAAAAGAAAAAAATATCATCAAGATCCCGTTGAATGCAGGATTCTTGTCGAGAGTGGGTAAGAAACAACAAAAAAAGAGATAAGGGAGAATTTATGGGGAGACTTTGAAGGAAAATGCTAAAATGACATTTTCGTAATTAACTACTGATACCAAGGGCATTTTAGTAAACATGCAAAATAGGAGTAAGAAAAATTTTAGAAAAATTAAAAATAAGTAAAATAAATAATATGGAGTAATTTTAGAAGCAAATCAAAATTTTACAAAGTTTAAATTGACACACTAATAATTAATTTATACACAATTATACCCGTTAAAAATAACATGTGCTACAACAAGAGGGACAAATTGAGAAAAAGTTAAAACTAAGATGTATAATTATATAATTAACCCTTTTTTTGTATTACAATCTTTGGTAGATTTCATTCATTAATTGACCTTAGTTAGCCATAGATGTGTTTAATAAATCCACTAGTTTGTCTAAACCGTCTTATCTGAACCAAACCGGTGGTTTTTATTTTAATTTTCGATGGTTAGAGTAATTTTTTACTCAAATATTTTAGCTAGTTTGATTAGCGATTTGAACTTATCAAACGGCCCATTTAAATAGACTGCCAAACCACCCACTGATGCCATATTATATAATTTTTATTTTTAAAATACTTTTTAAATAAGAATTTTTATTATTTTCTATATAAAGTATTTTTCATTGGTCATTAAAAGAAGTTTCTAAAAATTCTTTATATAAAGTATTTTTCATTAGTCATTAAAAAAAGTTTTACACATATACAATGCACATTTTTATACTCAATAATTATACTTTCTCCTAATTACTCCTCATCATCATCCAAAAAAAAAAAAAAAAGAATCAAATTAAAAAAACAACATATACAACTAATACAAACTCATGAGATGGAACTTTAGCCTTCTCACATCCAACGACCAACATCTTCTCTCTGTATCACCGTTAGCCTACTCATCACATCGTCTCTGTCACACCATCTCTCCTTGCCTTTGGCCCAACTCACCCCGACATCGATAAAAGATATTTACTAGGAGGAGAGGTTGATTCGTAAGATGGAAAGCTTCAATTCAAGTTTAAAATTTAATTGTATTGTTTTATGTTATTTAGTTGTATTTTTGACTTTTAGTTTGCTTGTTGATGAACTTTGATTTATGTTATTGTGACATTTTAATTTAGTTTTTGGTTTGTATTAAAAATTTAAAAGGGTAAATTTTTATAAATTTTATAACTTTTGTTACATATTAATTTCTCTTTAAGCTTAAGCACAAATCATCCAAACCCGCTTATGAGTGAATTGGTTTAGTTTGATTTTATAAAATATATCCAACCGCCCAAAATAGCCCCAAGAACAAAATTTATTTTTGGTTTGGTCAATGATTTAGAGAAAAAACTGCCCAGATCACTCACGAACTATTAGACCATAATTCAAACAATTTTGAACTTTAAGGGCCTAAGTTCAGAATCAAAATTACAAAAAATTGGAAGTTCAATAAATATATATACACACACATACGTAGAACCTACTTTTTTGTATTAGGATATGATTAAAAAATATTCATTTACCCTTAAATTTTATATCCATTCTCGCTATGTCAAACTCCTACTTTGATACTTTAAATTAATCTCAATAATTGTTAGAACTTATATAATGCGTGCGCGTGCACACACACACACACACACACACACATATGGTGTCTACGGTACAACACCCCGTCAGTGGAATGAAAACTTCACTTTGTTGAGAGCCAAAAAAGTAGGGGCAGAAATAGGTTTTGAAGTATCAATTGTTATTCTTGTTGGGTAGAATGCAAATTTTAGCTTGAGATCCTATGCTTAGTGGAAGGGAGACAGACAAAAATGGCAGCTTCTTGGGCATTTGATGTGTGTATGTTGACTAATCCAACGGCTAAAATGGAGGCTACAAGGCGAGCCAATACAGGGGTGATCATGATCGTCCGATTTGGTCTAGGTCTGCACAATGAATGGCTTGGATTGGGGCTACCATGTACCGGCTACAGCTGATTTGAGACCGCTAAGCATTCCCACGTGAAGTGGGCCCGAGTTGTCTTGGCATGGCTTTGTGGCTTGGCGTGCGGTACAGCTTCAGGTACAAGAAGGGGGTTAGCTCGGCTTGGCTCAAATCGCAGCTTAGCTTGATTTTTGCACTTCAAAAGACCCCATCTAGAACTTCGTAAAATTAATTATTTGGCCCCAAACTCCATTTTCTTTTTATTTTTCTTTCTATGTCCAAGCTAAATCTAACTTCTCTGCAATTGAAACTAGAAAAATTAATTATTTTACAAAATAAAAATTATTAAAAATAAGTAAATATTATCAAACACATATTTGAAATAAAACTAAATTAAAATTAAAAGCACACTTTAAAATAAAAATATAAATAGAAATAAAAATGAAAATAAAAATTAAAAATAAAACTTAATTAAACTTACAAAAATTAAATATTTAACATATATAAACACTTCTAAAAATTACTAGAAATAAACTCACGTTAGAAAATGAATACGTAGTGAAATTTTAAAAATTTTTAAATCAAAGTATTTTCCAAAACACAAGTTTGACATGCCATATACATAAATTAATCAGATCTTATTAACCTTTATATGCCGAAGAGCGCTTATAATCAGTGAAGAGAAGAATGTTCCAAAAGGGTCTCAACCAACTAGCATTCTTTGCTATTCTCTATCCACGATCGGAATATGTATGGGGCACACATCATACAGCTCTTCTTCATGACCCTCATTCCAATCAATTAAGAAGACCTAGAGCTAAGGTTCTTGATTATGAACAATAGCTCTCAAGGAATTTCTGAGTTTCTCACACTAGAGTACTCACTGTTAACTTCTCAACTAATCTAAATAAATGAGAAAACTCACCCTCTATTTATAGAGGTCGGTCCTGGGATTAATCATTACCAGATAAGGCCTCAAATTTGAGTCTGGATCAGTTTTAGAGTCAAAATAAGTGTAATCAGATTCTAACTCCAACTGCCACAGTTGATAGTGCCTAGTATACCACGATTGACTGTGCCATCACGATAATGGAGTTTGAATCTGATTCAAACTCCTCAAGTTGATCCGATAGATCTAATCACAACTAACTGGATAAATCCTATTTATTTGATCCTGGTATCCTTTATAGAGCCTCAATTTTAATTCAAATAATCTAATAGAAAAGTTATCTGATTAAAATAATTACATATAGATTAACCCATACAAATAAGATATTATCCACAATAATTCAACATGTTTATCTTGAATTAATTTACAAAATTAATTCAACCAATAAACTAATATGAATTATTAAATCTAATCTACTCGAATTTTAGCCAATCTACTAATTTAATATAAGTCACTAATTTGTTGGAAAAGCATGCTATATGGTTATAGGATTTATTATGAGCTAGAAAAGGAGACCTAATGGACCTATATAGTTTAAGCTCTCGATAATTATAAAATACAATATCATATATACATATATATATATATATATATATTTATAATCATCAAGTCTAACACTACTCCACTAAAAGCTTAGAGTTGCACTCTCGAACAATATAAAATTACGAAGCTCCAAATTAGCTCATTGTCCATGACATATCATAATATGTCATATCCCCATAGGATATTCATAATCAGTTTAAGGATAAATTTCGTCTTACCTTCTCTATTATTTTTATCTTACCTTTCGTTATCTCACCATTGGAAAACTTACTATCTATAGAAAGTATACTATTCGGTTACACCTATGCATCCGAATGGTTGGGCACTCCAATCTTCCAATTAGAGGATATGACATATAAGAGAATATCATTGATTTTACTAATAGAGCTATGGATTCCATATCTATGAATAACAGGTCTATACTATCAAGAGTCGTATCTTCAACGTACTGGTATGCGTGCTATCATAAAGTCAAAATGTCACTTTTTGGTACATCATGAGCGTGTTTGGTTCATGGTTTTAACCACGACTTAGATCATTTTGCTACAATATTTTCTCTCACAAAAATTTAAATTTTCATTCAAATTCTCTATTCAAATCTATGAACCAAACGGATTCCAAAAGACACAAGTCAAGATAACAGGCCTATGAGTCATTTCAGGATTAAGATATAATACATATGATGGTCTAGAGTGAATTGATTTGCATAGATGAAATTATTAATCCAAATCAATTCAACTTTATGTCCCGATTCAATACATCGTCACCTATGACAATGTACCAATATTTCTACTCGTAGAGTCCAACTCCGATGGCCAAGACAAGCCATCTTCTATTAAGGATGTAGACAACATAACAATCTTAGAATGAATAAAGCGTCCAACTTTATTCCCTCGATTGCAGATCTTATGATTTAGACCGTCACCTTTAAGATTCATGTCTTCCACATAATCTGTCCATCATATGCCAGATTCTTAAAGGTTTATACCGATGTCTCAGATTTTTGTTTGCTTATCATATATTCAACAGAAATGAACGTAAAGAAGACAACATTTGGTATATGAACAATAAATAAATTCTTTATTAATAAAATGTCTCCAAAAACATATTACAACATTTTCGTTCTTAGGGCATACATGTCTAACAACTCAAACATAGAAACGCAATAAAAATACATAAACATATTTTCATAGAAAACACACTAAAAGACTAAAGACACACAAAAATGCTTAATTAGATAATTTAATAACACATAAAATGCTAAATAAATTATTTCAATCTTGTAAGCTTGTGCATTTTTATGTGTTATCACATTTCCTTTTCATGACCCATGCAATATCAACCCATTATTGTAAAAACTACCTTAGTACAAACAACATTATCTCAACAAAAAAAGGAATTATTAAACCAAGCATTAATGGGTTCTTGATTAATACAAAAGCATCTAATGTGATATGCAGATATAACTGTCATGTAAGATTTTAATCTTGTGTGAGTAGACACATAAAGTATTTATGCATTAAATCAATTACGTAATTTAGGAGTACCTAATTTGATATTTAAGTTGGCTTATCTCTAAAATTATGCAAACATGTACTTTAGACTTAGAATTAGGGGGTTAATTTAGGGCCCTCTTTTGTAGATGCATTCGAATTTTGTTGACTCATAATGTTTTGATTTGAGTTGTGTGTTTCAATTTGTGTGCTTCTAATTGCAATCCGGTTTTAAAGGTTAGATGTATTTATAAATAGTGTTACTCTAAATATGGAATAAATTTGGGTTCTTTAATTGGATTGGTATTTAAAAAAGTTTTCTGTTTGATAATATATACAACAAAACCTCTATGCATGTATGTTAAGATAAAGGTGACAATTTGATTTTGATGTTTCCCCTCTTAAGTAGGATATAAAATAAAAAAGTTATGATGATGCACAAAACAAACAGACATTACACCATAGCAAGAAGCTCTACCCTCGATCACGATTTAGTCCCTAATATTGAAAAGGTCTTTTTTATAATCCTATTCTAGCGCTTTGTCTTGGTATCTGTTACTCCATTAATCACCCGTTAAATACCTAACTAAAAAGGTTTAAAAACAAGGTACGTTTCCTTGGCGTTGTACTTCAATAAGATAGCTTACTATGCAACAAAGTTTGAGGATTTGTACAACACAGCAAAGACAGAGCTGGCGAACTTGACTGATAAGTTTGAACAACTATTCATAGCCACACAACTACCACTGCCTTTCATGCAGCAAGGACAATCTAGCCATGAATCTACCCCACCAACACTGCCAGATCCAGTAGTGGTGAGAAATAAAGAAACTGCAAACAAGCCACAACATTCAACGAAAGCTTCCACCAGCATAAGCAAAAGAAGGAAATGTGCTATATGCAAGGGACATGAACACAACAAGGCAACATGCAGCCTTCGACATAATAGAAGAACAAACATTTCGTCACGTTCCAGCCAAAGTTTAAGGTCTACGCAACACGATCAATTTCCTCAATCTGACCAAAATGTCGACATCAACACACCCACACTCGATGCCTCCGATTACACGCCGATGTACAACGGTGGACATAATCAAGGAACTAATCAATTCATCCCCCCTTTAGATGCCGACGTGGGGACGCATGATGATAGCTCTTGTTGGGACGATGACTTCTTACTTCAATGCATGTTTTAGCTTTATTTCTACCATGTTATTTGTTTCGCCTCCAACAATCCTTTCTTATTAAATGCTACTTATTTGTATTATAGACCTATCATTGAGCTACGTCCTAGACTTTCACTTGACCTTTACTTTTGTTCATACCTTTGTATTCACTCAATGTTTAAACTATGATTACTTTTGTTCTTGTTAAATTTCATAAAAATCCGATCACTTGTCATTACTTCCGTTTTCTTGTATTTTAATAATATTGTTCAACAGTAGCAAAGACCTTAAAATTCAACGTCATATTTCTACCTTATTACAACTATGGTTCACTTAGAACTTCATAAGCCGTCAAATTGGTAAGATATTCATTACACATAACTAATATCAATAGCATATTCCAGGAAAAATGCTACCAGGTACTCGAGCAATCAAACGATATTCATACGGTAAGCAAATGGGCTACATTGGTGAGATATTCATTACACATAACTATCACCAATAGCATATTCCATGAAAAATGCTACCAGGTACTTAGGTATGATCAGCACTAAAAAGGCAAAGCCCATTTCACATCTTTTAAAACCAAAAAATAAAAAAATAATAATAAAAAAAATTGCCAGTGCAGGTTGGGATCAACCCACTGCTAGAATCCTCAAACGATCACCTGCCTACTTAAGTATGTTGGTGGGCGGGTTTAAACCAGCATGTTTTGGGCTGCTGATGTTGGCCCCACAACTGCACCTGGGTTGGGGATTCCGAACGGATGGTGGGTTTAGGACGAGGCCACTTCAGCCATATTTAAAACCACTTTTAACAGATACTATAACTCCCTAATATTGGAACTTACAGTTAAAAACGTGAAACCATACTCTTCTCATTCTTCTAGAAGTTTTAATGTAGCTGAATATATTTAACACAACCCTATAACATACACCGTTTCTACAATTTTCTACAACAGACTGTTTCTTCCTTTCAAAGTAATGCCTCTTCCTAATTTGAAGTTACCATGACGTTTTTCTCCTGACCCCTAATCATTTGTTTTTTATATCTACATATTACATTAATCATAATAAAATGAAAATAAAGTCCCCTAACCATATTTTGTCACAATTAAAAAATCATTTCAACCACTTGAAACCGGCTTCTCCCGGTTGGAGGCCTACTTCAATGCCTCAATTCCACGGTTACAATATCTCCTCCCTGACAAAATCTTGTCAGATTATCTCCAAAGATTTGCAACCTGGATTTGCTGTAGAGAGAGACGAGCTCATGGACTGCCATCTCAATGAAGTTCCGATGCTTCTGTTGTACCGAAGCAAACCGCTATGTATGTATACACACATTTTTAGTAGAAGAATAACAATGAAAAATTCTAAATGGGTGTTTGAAAAACTTAATTTGCAGGTAAAACTCTCGCATACTAGAGTGTTTTGCTAACACTTTATTATTTTATCTCCTTGGAATAAAAGAATTTTAACACAAAAAATCCGTCCCAAAGCTCTACGGAAATTGCCAACCTAAGGCGTGAATCCTTCATCCAAAAAAAAAAAAAACCAAGTTTTATCTTTTGTCAAGTAGTGATTAAGATTGTTAATTTTGGATTACTTTGAGCAGTGGAATGAGGGTTTTTTTCTGGATTGAAGGCAAAGTAGGAATGAGTAATATATTGCATGCACTTCTGTTTCGGTGTTTCTTTTATTAATTGTTGGTAGGGCCGGCAATACGGGTTGCGACACGACGATACGACACGAATCCGACACTATTTTTTGCGGGTTAGTATCGAAAAATTTGACCACGGGTCATTTTAGTGTCAACCTGAAATTGACCCGTCAAAAAACGGGTCGGGTTCGGGTCAACCCGTCTGACACGAAAATGACCCGTTTTTGACCCATATTTAATTAATTAAATTTAAAAAAATTAATATTATTTCATATATAATATAAGCCCGTAAAAGATCAAACCCTACCTCTCTTATTACTCATCTTCTTGTTGAAATGGTATGAAACTCTTCTAATTTTATGTTTTTTTTTTAATATTATATATATTAATGTAGGCGGGTCAAAAGCGGGTTGCGGGTCACAATCGGTTTACGGGTCAAAAACGGGTCGCGGGTTATATTTTTTTGACACTGTGCATAAGAAACAGGTTGACACGGGTCAGGTTAGTGTCAACCCATATCAAAACGGGTCGGGTTCGGGTTGAGAATTCTCAACCCGTTTGTGTCACGGGTCGGGTTAGTGTCGACCTATTTTTGTAAAAATTAACTCCAACCCGACACGAACGAGAACCGTGAACCCGTTTTGCCACCCCTAATTGTTGGTTATAATATTTGAATTAGTCAACAATGGTGGCTTTAGGATGTATTATTGGGATAAGATTTGTTCGTTAGTTTCCTTATTTTTCTGCCATTATCTTCCGTTTCTCATTTATTTGCACTCATGGGATGCACTGCCTATTTTTGTGGGTTTAAACGCTGCAAGCCTTTTATAAGGCAGATTTTTTTTTAAAATTAATTATATTAATTATCAACAGACTTTCAAAAAAAATATCCATTTCAAAAAAAAAAAAAAAATTATAAAGCGTTCCTTCCTTATTTTACGGCGCATAGAAGGAAAAATTTCAATAAAATGCAATTGCACGAATTTATATCAGCCAGCGTGTATAATATAAGGTTGGATATCATGATCGGAATTTTAAGACAGCACCGTTAAACATGATCTGAGATCATTGTCGCACCGCCTTGGGACAGGGATTGGTTCCAACACGACCCCTCTCCCATTCCGATGCAACCCCTCTTCCGTGCATCGGTGAACTTCTCTCCTCAAACCCCAAGGTCAACCGAAGAGCCTTTGAAACTAAAACAGACAGGCTGCTAACGACAATTTTGTAAAACCTATCAAATACATGCCAGGCTGAGTTTAAACAAGTGACACAGAAGTCTTACGTGGGCTGAAAGTCAAATAACTGAGGAAAATGAAACCATGATCAAACCATCAAGCACAAAAATTGAAACATTCATCCTAGGACTCCTTGTACCCGGCAGCCCATATTTGTCATGATTCAACAACAACAAAAAAAAAATAAATGAAAAAAAGAAAAAACAATTTTTTTTTTCTTATCAAACAATCAAGATACGCAAAAGGTATACACTTCCAGTTTTGACGAACGAGCATGCCATCAATGTCAACTTCCATAGAAGATGATCTACAAAACACGATCGCTCAGCAACTCAAACTAGGCATCAAACAGCCACGTAAATTCAGTTCTTCCCTCTCAAATTTCTCATCAAATACCACTTTATAGCTTCCAGATGGCCTTGGAACTTAGAAACCAGCCCATCCAGCAGGCTGGGAAGTTGGTTTGCTCTCTGTAATCTTTGCCTCACTGGCACGCTGAGAATTGTTTCCTTCAGCTAGCGGTCCCGCCGCTTGAGAACTCCCAGCAGGAACAGCAGTAAAACTTTCAGTTCCAAAACCCCACGAGTCGAAACCACTATTTACTTGAGTGGCCTGCTTGTTCTGTGGTCCATTTCTTGTCCTAACAGATTTTACGGTACTGCTCGATAGAGGAGGTTGCTGTGGCTTGGGTTCCTCTGAAAAAGCTTGCCATGTCTTTAGCTCCAGGCTCGTGGTGTTCTCGCTATCTTTCTCTTGATGGAGTTTCCAAACCGATCCTTCTATCCTGTCCCTCTGCTGTTAATGGTGATAAATTCTATCAGAAAGATGAACCAAAACTGATCAGGACTAAAGAAGTATGTGTATATATTATTGACAAAGAAAACTACCAGGGGAGCTGCAGATGGTCGAAGTCCAGACGAAGTTTGATTTCTTGGAGCATCCTTGTTTGGTGACGGAGTTCTCACAGCAACTGCTTGCTTAAGTTCCAGTATCTCCTGTCTCTGTGATCGGCAAATAGCAGATAGCTTTTCGAACTTGGAAGTTATTTCAGCCTTCTCCAAATTAGCTTCCTTTAGCTGCTCTTTCAGCTTCTCCAGTTCAGCCTCTAAGGCTTGTTCCCTACTTGATTTGTTGTTATTGCTAACTTCTGAGCTGAGTTTTCTGGTATCAAATTCCACAACAAATGTGTTGAAGGACTCATCTTGGAAAGTTTCCGAGTTCCTGGCATTTGATGTCTTGGGCCTCTCAGTGTGGAAATCTGTATCCTTTTGGAAGAAGCTTATGTCAATGTCCTTTGAAGGTGCGTATGAATTTCTTCGTACGGTTTGAGTTTGTGTTTTATCCTCTTTTCCAAGGACACAGTCCTTTGGTAATATATGATTCTCTGGACGAACCCTATCTTGCTTCGTAGTACTATGGCTAGCTGGTTCTTCATCAAATTTTGGTTCACTTGTGTCTTTGGCTACAAATGAATCATTTGCATGCTGTGTGGACCAGAAAGCACCAAGCTGCCCTCCACCTCCGCCTGCCTTCAATACAACTGAATGTTGTGACGGATCTCTAGAAGGTTCTCCACATGAAGGTGGAGGTGGTGGGCTCCTACGAGGGACTGGAGATGACTTGTTTGGAAGCCTAGAATTACCCACTGAAATGCAATAAAGTAGAGACACCACATTGACGGCAAGGTCAGAACTCAAGAATCAATTTTCAGGAATTCATTTAAACAGAAGAGTTTTTAGCACAGTTTTAAACAAAATCAAAACAAGAAACAAACACGAGACTAAATCTCTCAAATTAAGCAGCATCTGGACTACACCTTAAATAAAGATCAACATTTATTAAACTGAGTTCAACATTTGGAAACCAAACTAAAATATCGTTGCAGATAAAGAAGTTTAAATGCCATCAAGTAAGATTTTGATGTATATATGAAAGTTTCATTACCTTCATGTGTTTCACTAGAATGCATTTCAGGTGGCCTATCGGGTAATGACTTTTGTAAACCCACAGGTAACTGCTCATTGACACGAAACCATACCTGCCAAGTAGAATTCAAAGCATCAGTAAAGAATGTCAAGCCCCTCGACCTATGATTACTAATGCCAGATGTCTAAAACTAACCTAAATTGATGGAGATGAATGGCCAATCAAGCAAAGCGCTTGCCTGCGTGATATCTGGTCGGTCATCTGGTGAAGCTTGAAGCATGTCTCTGATAAGGTCTGTAACTGATGAGCTGTATTTCGGCAACTCCGGAATGCGATAGTTCCCATTCAGTATTTGCAGCTTTGATTCTCCATCAAATGCACTTTTGAAATAGCAAATGCGAAAGAGAAGGCACCCAAGGGCCTGCAAAGAGACAGATAAACCTCAGTTCCAAAAAAAATTTAAGAGGTGACCTATCAACAACAATTTAACATGGAACTAAAAATACCAATTGACTTACCCAAATGTCTACCTTCTCACTGATAATTTCTCTCCGGAACAGATCCCACATCTATGTGAAAAAAAAGGAAAGTAAAAATCCAAATAAAAAAAATTGAATGCTTTTACGACAAGGCAACACAGATGTGCATTCTTAAAGGAATTCTAAAACCTCTGGGGCTCTATAGGCAGGCGTAGTGTACTTTCTGATATTGTCTTCTTCAATGCCCATTTCTTCAGGCTTCTCAAACCGCTTGTGGTTGGTAGAGATGCTTCCAAAATCACACAACTTCCATGATCCATCAGAGCCCAAGAGAAGATTCTCAGCTTTCAAGTCCCTTAGAATATCCAAAAACAACTTCAAATTGACCACCAAAAGTTTCTTGCGATAGTAGAAAATACATAGAAAACTTCTGTTGGCAAGCAGGACAACAAATGAATCTTCTGCATTTGAGTTTGACCATTTCTCTTTCTCTTGTTTCTTTTGCATATGATAAAAAAGATTACAATACTCGTATGTGTCAGCATACGTATGATTCAGCTAAAGAAAAGCAAATACATCTTAACCGAAAGGATCTATCCAAAAAGTTTCTGGATCACTATGTTACTAGTGCATATAATACAGTTAGAAATAACTAGGAGTTAGTCGAAGAAATTGGATATGGTATCCAAGTTCAGTTATTACTTAGTATTCACTCTCAAGAAAACAGGAAACTTGTTCAGAAACATTTCAGCTACCAATATTGCACCAAATCCATTAGTGGATGGCCTAAACAATTTGAACTAGTACAGTTTAGTAGTTTCTGAGCCAGTACAGTTATGAGTTGGTATGTAAAAATCAAGAAATTTGAACCGAAACAGAACATGGGGCAATACTATGTAAAGTCAACAGTTAATAGGCTTGATCTCTGCAAACTTAAAAAAAGGAAAGAAATGAACGACCTAGCAATTTTAAGTCAGGAAACATCAGAGCAATTAAGTATTATCAGCACACCTGTGAGCAATAGGTGGAGACTGGCAATGCATTGCAAAAACTGCATTACACACGTCTCTGAAGATTGAAAGGACCTGTTTCTCCTCAAAATACCCAGACCCTCTGCTTTCTAGCACATTGACTAGAGATCTCTCGCAAAATTCCATCACAAGCAGCGCCTCTTTCGTTCGACCCATATCCAAAATGGTATGTGCACAAAGTGTGACAACATTAGGATGTCCTCGCAGAGCCTTCATAACTGAGATCTCCTTCATTACCAACTCTAATGATTCGTCATCGTTGCAAATAATGTGCTTTAAAGCATACTGCTTTGACACATGCACGACATCACGAGCTAAGTATACACAAGAGAACCCCCCCTCAGCAATCACATTTCGTACATGTATTTTAAGATTTCCCACATCCATCGAGCGGCCTTCAAGTCCAGCTGATTCCTTTTGCATAAAAGGTTTGAATCTCCACATGATTTAAAGAATTAAAAACACTGAATGTAACAAAACCACCGAAAAGTATCAGTTACCAGTTTGGCAGTGATCAATACCCCACATAGAAATTCATAACCAAATCAAAACCCAGCATATAGAAACAGAAAAAAATGCTATGTATCACTATGAACCAAATACAACCACTAAACTTGTACAAATAGGAAAATGCTATTCATCACTACTGGTGACGCAAACGCAACCGCATACATAGATAAACAGATCATAGTATTAACAAGAAACAATATTGAGAATATAATAAATTACAAATATGTAAGCGTTTCATGATATATAATAAACAGACCCTTTTGCTAAACTATAGCTGATTTAACCACTGAAGGTCCAGACTTTCCTAGGTAACTAATAATTCCACTAAATAAAAAAAATGAAAAGAACTGTAAGATTTCTTTTAAACGGATCCTCACCCTCCGTTGAAAAATTTAAAGAAAAAAATAGCAGACTTTAATCCATCATGACCTGCCCGTTAGTATTAACGCCATTACTTCTCTGGATTGGCTCCGATTACAATACCACAATCAAAAAATTCCAAAATCCAGTACTTTGATCTCTATTGCGCATCAATTACTTGCGAAGAGTAAGATCCGAATCGGATTTCAGATGTAAAGAAATTCCAACTACAAACAAACTCCAATAACAAAATCATAGCAAACGATCTGAAAACTAAAGCTCAAAGGAAACAACAGTTTCCGAACTCAAATTTTCTTTACACAATAAAAAAAAAGTGAACCTTCATAATCGGAACATGATAATGAACACATATAAGAGAAACAATACCTCCACGAAACCAGAATTGGAATCGGATTAGAACTCGGGGATCGGAATCAGAGAGAGAGCGCTCTGAGATCTGAGGACTTAAGGGAGAAAGAAGAGAGAGAGAAAGAAGAGAGAGAGTTTACGTACTGATCCAGAAACTCTCCGTCCCAATGTTTTGTTGAGGAAGGAAAACTATAAGAAATTGAGAGGCTTTTTATTTATTTATTTATTTATTTTTGTGCGTGTGTGTGGGGTGGGTGTTGTTTGGGAATAATAATGAAATGGAGAGATTTTTGAGACTTTGCGCCGCTATATATGGAACATAATGGTAGCTTTGGTTTTAGCTAAGAGCTTTTGTTTGTTCACCGAAGTTAGTGAGAGAAAGGGCTAGAATTTGGTGTGTCCGGCACCAGATCTACTTCCAATCTAGAGGTCTTTCTCGGACAGAGACCCATGATCTTGCACGCTTTCTAATTGTTGGATTTAGTTTTTGTAGGTATGATGGTTAAAACTAATACTTACTACCCATTGTAGAAAATACCATAAAAAATACAACTCAATGAGTGCTTTTCTATATAGATATCATGGTTGAACAAATACTTACTGGTAAAGTTACTTTTTTAGTACCCATTGTAGAAAATAAAATAAAAAATACAGCTCAATGAGAATTTAAAAATTATTAGGGTCTGTTTGATGAGAACATATTTTAATAGGACACTTTTTTATCGTCAGATTTGGTTAAAATCACACTTTTTATGCTAATATGATGGTTGAAAGACTATCACAATGGTATTTTTTTTTTTTTTTGAGTTTATCTCATAATGATATACAAAATAATAATACAAGTTAAATTTGAGAGAGAAAGATTGAGAGAAAGTTGAAGAGTTTGACCGGTTGCCAGCAACGCGTTGTCGGTAGATCGGCCCCTTGAATATACCCACATTATGATGTCAAATGGGCTGGCCCAGCCCATTTAATTTAGGCCCAGCATGCTTCATGCCATGTCTGGGCCTGCCTATTTATTTATCGTGTCGTGTTAGGCCCGATCCAATTAATTTTTACGGTGTTAAGTTTAGCCCATGACCCATTTATTAATAGACCGTTCCCATAAAGTGCTTGGGCCATGCTCGTGCCTGTATCGATGTTTGTGCTTTTCGTTGTACCTTGAGCTCTTAATGTGCCTTTTTTCTACCTAATGTTAAATTTACCAAAAAAATGAAAACACTAAATCGGAACAAAAGAAAATGTATTATTGATTAAAAAAATCTTTTTTTGAGGATAACAACATTGTAGAATCTTGTACGGTGTAATTTTTATTATTTAGTTTTTCATATAAATCAAATAAGATAAGTATATATTGGCAATTGACAATTTACTAACAACGAAGAATCTGTTTGATCTTTTTTCTTTTTTTAATCAAATCTATTAAAAATTTAAAACTTTTTATAAAAATGTAAAATATATTAGTAAAAATAGTTTTAAATTATTTACTTTATTCGTGCTTATAATTGAACCCAAATCGTGCTTTTAATGTGCTCGTACTCGTGCGAGCCCTTATCATGTGGTGCCTTTAACATGCTTCGTGCCCAAAAATTGCATCAAGCCCAGCCCATTTAATAAGCGAGATGGGCTAGGCCCATTAATTAATCGTCTCGTGCCATGCCGTGCATGCTTTTAACGTGTCGTGCTTGTGTTGGCCTACTAGGCCCGACCTGTTTTGACATCTCTACACCCACATGCTCTACATTCTACGTCGATGATCTATTCAGTAATGGAATTCGTGTTACTGATAGAGGGAGGAGGTTGTTGAAGCAAAGGTGACTTGTGTGCTACTACCTTGCCGCCTATATGTTGCAGATCTTCTTCAATCTCTTTTGGTATTTAGAAACTCTACCTCCTAGGATCTAATGATTGTAGTATTTGTATGTTTTTATTGCTTTTTTTTTCCTTACGTTTGTTACAAAGGCGGTCACTTTGCCATTGTTTCCGGTTGTTTCCTCCCACCAATCTCTGGATCTGTGTGAGTTTAGTTTGTTCATGGTTGTTTTTGTTGTAATAATGAAGGTGGTCTCCCTACCTTCTGAGTTTAGTTGTTTCCTGCTGGACATTAGTCTATACAAAGTGTTTGGTGGCCTCTATACTACATGTTATATACTCTCAATCGATCATATATCTCCATCCAATGTAAAGATCTTGTCAAAACGAGCCTTATATCTGCTCTACTATTAGTGTACCGAGGAATTTGTCCATGTCTCGGAACAAGTCTTTCCTCTTGAGCTTCGCCAGATTTTACTGATGGAGCTAGTTGAGGTTGAAGGTATTGTCTTATGTAATTCGTGATCATTCGTACTGATATATTCAAATTAATGAAGTATCTTGCCTGTTCAAAAAAGAAATAATAATAATACGAGTTTTGTTTCAATAATAAAAAGAATGTTATATAAAATAAATTGAATTATTAATGCTATTGTATAAGTACTAGGTAATTGTATATTTTAAATAATAAGCGAATCGTTGTGATTAAGATATATCCATATATATTATATACTAGTATTAAATATTCCTTACTTTTTTTTTAAAATTAATATTCAATTGACTAATAATATGATTCCCTAAAAAAATATGATAAAATGATTTTAGTTTTACTTACATGTATCGAAATCATTATATTTGGTTTTTCACTTACAAATTTTTTATCCCGAAACAAACCTATCTAACGGAAGAATTAAAAATAGGACATTTCAAAAATTATGGACCAAGATAGGATTGTGGGTAAAGCCAAAAGATCATTTATAGAATTAACCTAAAAACTTAATAGAAATCCAAATATTATATATGTGTATATAGCAATAATCATATTTTAATTTATAGGCTTCACTTATTATCCAACACACTGATTGTCTATCAGGAAGAATAAATGGTATTGTTCTCTTTTTTAAAAAAAACAAATATATGAGCATAGGCTTCTCTTTTTATTTTTATTTTTCCTTCTTGAAATCATCAAACTTAGGTTGTTAAAAGTTATTTATAAGATAAATTGTAAGATATTAATCATAAATTTATGACAACAAAATTCAAAATTCAAAATTCAAAAAGCAAGATATCTAACTTTTTTTGAAAAAAAAAAAAATTATCTTTTTGGCTGTAGTTATGAGAAGTTACTTTCACATGGAGGATCGTATATTTGAAGTTGTAAAATTATGGACCCATTATCTATTTGAATTTTGAAAAATTGAAAAAAAAGGAAAATAAAGGAAGGTATAGGAGACAATTGTTGCTTCAGACTTGTTTGGGAGGGCTTCTTAGAAGTTGTTTTTGGGTTCATGATTTCAAAAGTTGCTTTTAAGCAGCTTCTAAAAGTGATTGGATGATCTGTCAAAAGTTTTTTTTTTTCAGAACTACTTCCTGTACCAAAATATATTATGAGGTTAAATATAATATTTTCGTAACTTTTAAAATAATTGAAACCATTTAATTCATAAAAAGCTTTTTTTAAAATATGGTTCCAAATGTATATTGCAAAGTTATAGCTTTTGTTTCTTTTCTTCTACTGACTAAAAGCATAAGTAGAAATTGTATCAAACGGGCCTTAAATCACTCTTTGTAAACTGAATTTAAAAAAAAAAAAAAATTTTGATGCACATCAAAAAGCTAAGACAGCTCAACCCCAAAAGATAATATATAATGTTTTTTGAGTTAAAAAAGGTTAAAAAGGACTAGTTTGGTGGAGGGAAAAGGACTATTACAATTCGCACATCATTTTCATGTAAAATTTGCTTCTTTAAGAATCCAATTTTTGGTTTATACAATTTTCCATACTCGAAAAGACATTGGGTAAAAGCGACCATTATATGTCATTGATATCTTTTAATAATACAAATTCCTCTTTCTAATTTTTTTCTCACCTATTTATCGCTAGTGGTTATAAATTACTTTTTTTTTTTTAGTTTGGCCAACTTGTAAGGCATTTGGCAATCTCATTAGAACAAAAAAAAAAAAAAAAAAAAAAATCAGTTTGAACCAGATTTCTTATTTACCATTATTAACGTAATGTATTGCTGTGTCTTGGTGTCGTTGAAATTTGACCATATATATGATAAAAAATTTATGAGAATAGAGGTTAAGAAAATCTAGAAATATGAATGAGTTAGAGGCATATGAGAATAATTTTCTTAAAGGTTTTATTTACCCCTACAACTAAGTTTGCTAACAGGATATAACGACGAACTACATCTAAGATACAATAAACGCTTGAACATAATATCTAGCAATAATATTGTGTTTCAAAATAAGATATAAAACTTGTAATTTTTTGGAGATTTAATAACATGTATAGGTTGTTTGGAAGAACGGTTGTAACCATTAATTACAACTGTGAATAGTGTAAGGCTTTCATATATTACAGTAAAGAGCAAAAAGTTGCTATAGGATAAAGTTCTTACATACTACAATTCTTAAACTAAAATTATTGGTTCCAACTATTCTTTCAAACGGCCTAGTAAGGGTGCCATTTTATGAACTATTGTACCATATCAACTTATACAACCTTTCACACATTAAGGTACCTTTTCATGTAAAGGTACCTATTCATATAGTATCACAACTATTACAATAAATATGTCACTTGGTAATAGACATTTAAGTTTGTATAAAGCATAAAATGGTTCAAAACAATTCAAAACACACAACTTTTAGAATGATAGCATTTCAGGTTGGCATTGCAGCCTTGTGATTTCAATATAGCCGTTTTGGATGTGCCTGAGAGCGCCTCGGTGTGCTAGCCCCACACCGAGAAGCTGGGTCCTCTGTCATGAAATTGTTTTCTATGTAATTCTAGCTCTAAGGCCTTGAGTTTCAATGCCAAGGTTAGATGCTGATTCCAAATATATTATTTAATGCTTATTTTTATATTCTCTTATGTGTTCTTATAATTTTTGAGAGACATATTACAATCTCTCTTATAATCCTTTATTAGATTGTAATATTTCTTCAGATTAAACAACAATAAACTCACACATTCATAAAGGTATCTTTTAATTTTAACCTTCAATTAGTGAATATACTTCAAAATATTCACAAGACAATAGAGTGCTATGTATTAAACTTTTTCTCTTGAGCAAATACTAGAAATACATCATGTATGGCTATTCCGTATTTCAAATTATGTTCCAATCATTTAGCATTATTCTAGCCTTATGCTCTATCTTGGACTCATGATCGTTTACAAGACTAAACTATGATCTTATTAGAGACGACACAATTTCTTATGTTTACTAAAGTGAAGTTTCAATTTGTGTCTTAGTTACTTTAGACTTGAACTTCATGAATAATATACTTAATCTCAACATGTAGTTATTTGCACCAATCATCTTGGAAGGGTCAAATAAATTTCGATACCAAAACCAATTACATGACAGTGACTTGTTTTTACCTATTTAACTATGGAATAACAGTACATTACATAGTTGGGTTACAATTACTGGTGACTCTTTTATAAAAAATTCCACTAGATGCATTGACTAATTCTCTTGACAGACCTTTTGTTAAGGATCAGTTAGGTTCTTATTCATGATCCTAACATAAAGGCCATTAATAACACATCTGTCAGTAGTTATTCCATATATTCATGCCTCAAGCTAATATGTCTAGACTTCCCAGCATACACTTTGTTATAAGCTCTAAAAATTGTAGCTTCATTATCATGGTATAAATAAATCGATGGTATCAATTGTGGTCACAACTCAATATTAAACAATAAATTTCTCAGTCAATCCACTTGTTTTCCAGCAACAACAAGTGCTATAAACTCAAACTCCATCATTGAATAAGTTATGCACGTTTGTTTCTTAGAAACCCAAGACATGGCTCTTCCTGTAATTGTGAAAATCTAACCAAAAGTGGATTTATTATCACTAGCATTTGTTATCGAACTAGCATTAGAGTACACTTCCAGTACCATGGGATAATCATTGTAAAACAAACCCAAATTAATTGTTCTTTTAAGATAGTCAAGTATCCTTCCAATTGCATTTTTAATGTTCAATACTTGGGTTATTCGTGAACCTTGATAGTTTGCACACTGCAAAAGGAAAATCTAGCCTTATACAATGCATAGCATACCTCAACTACTAAATGCATTGGCATACTCGAGTTCTACTACCGCTCGGCTAGAATTTTCAAGTAGTTTTATACTAGAACCAAATGAGTGTACCTATTTGCTTTTTTTAAACTTTAGATGATTGAATTTAAGAAAAACTTTCTTAATCTAGTGAGATTGACACAATGAGTAACCCTTATTATACTTCTTCACTTTCACACCTAAGATAGTATCTACATCACTAATTTAGATACTGTTTTGTGTCCTTTATCCCTTGCATGTTTGTTCCAAAGATAAGCAAGCCATCAACATACAAACATATAATCACACAATTATTTTTAAATCTAGAATATATGCATTTATTCATATTATTATGTCTAAAACCATGAGAAAAAAATAAAAAAAAATCATGTTTCTCATGCCATTATTTTCGTGCTTGCTTTAATCCATAAAGTGACTTGATTAACTTGCATACCCTTTTCTTTTTTCCAAGAAACACAAACCTTTTGGGTTGTTCTATATAGATTTTCTCATCAAGAACACCATTAAGAAAAGCAGTGTTCACATCCATTTAGTGCAAATGCAAGTTGTATATCAAAACAATTGCAAATAGCACTCTAATAGATGTTTATCTAGCTACATAAGCATATGTGTCGAAGTAGTCTATATCATGCTTTTGTTTAAAGTCATTAGTTACTAACTAGCCTTAAAAGTGTGTATAGACCCATCGTTATTATACTTCCTTCTAAACACTCACTTGTTGCTTATCGGTTTTTAATCTTTAAGGGAGATCAACCAAGACCCAAGTTTGATTAGACATTGTAGAATCTATTTCATCATTTGCAGTCTTTCTCCAAAAGGAGGCATCTCTGTTAGCCCAAGAATGACTATCCAAAAAGGGGATGGGTGAATTGGGTTTTAAAGCTTTTTCAAAAGTTATTGAAAAATTACAATAAATAACAAAAACAATAATCTAAAAAGAGTAAATATATGAACTAATAACCCAAAAACACACCAATGACTAAATACCAAACAATTGACGTGCAGGATTAAAAACCCAATAAACCAAACTAGAAGTAAGCACAAGATGATATTTCAATAAAAATAACTTGCAAAAATTAAAAAGAATAGGGAAAGAAGTGTGCAAACACAATTTTGCAGTGGTTCGGCGATAAGCCTATGTCCATTGTCCCAATTGATACTCGACATGGCCTCTTCCACTATTGCGATCGACTTTTAGCTCGATCATGTCTTGTTCAAGATGGTGTCTTCTTCTATTCAAGGCACACCAATATTTTTACAAACTACCAAGCTTTAACTTAGGAGGTTGGCACTCCTTTCCATGCTCAATTTTCTTAGGGTTTGATGGCTTATATAATTGGGAAATTTTTGGGGATTGATTCTATCAAGGTTTTCTCTTACAAAGATATGAACAAGTAAGAGCCTAAGAGAAAATGTCTTCACTCAATCTATTCAAATATCAATTCAAATAATATTGGCTAGTGAGGTTCAAGAGTGACTTTTAAAAGAAATCTTAATTAGATGAAGAGAACAATGTAAGCAATGAGAGCATTAAATGCTTGAGAGAAAGGAAGAATATGTTCTTCACAAGTTAGAAACAATTCTTGTGTAGAAAACTTATTTTTGGAGCTCAAAAATGGCTTTAAAAGAGAGAAAATGATGAAAAGAGCCATTGGAGATCGATTTCTAATGGACAAAAATCTATCCATTTCAAAGTACACTGGTCAATCAATTGACTAAGTCTGGTTGACCGATTAAAGGGCAGTGAGCTCTTAAGAAGAACAAGATTTTGTAACCTACTAGACTACTAAAGTAACAAGATAAATTACTTAATATGTGTAGACACTTTCTTCTAATCAAAACTTAACACAATACATTCTTAAAGTAATGCTTTAAAACAACTTAGGACCAAATATAAAAAAAAGTGTTAACACCCTAAAAAGTGTCAAAAGGGGTACGATGCAGTGTAAGTATACTGCTAAGATAAAAATACAGATATAAGAAATGCTGTGTTTTGATTCCAAAAATGAACCCAAGGATAAGAATGAGATTTTATACTATTCAAAGGCATGACTTTCACTAATTCTATCATAGCAGTATAAAAAAAATATTGTGTGGTGAAAATTACACTGTGTAAAGTTTTGGGGCCCACTAAGTGGACATCCAATGAATTGGGATTGGGCCACCCTAGCTTGAAATGTGGCCCAATCACGGTAAGCCACTACTAACCCACTTGATTACCATGGTGACTCACCATGTAAAAAAAAGAAAAAAGAAAAAAAAGTTTGGATAAGTCTTAATTAAAGACTTAAAACATCCAAACCATTTCATTTTTCTTCCCCATCAAGTTCGGTAGCCCTTGGTTTCTTTCTCTCAAAATTTTGTTCAAAGCAAATTTCTCACATGATCTCCAAGCAAGTTTCAAGCTAGATTCAAGCCTTAGTCCAAGATTTTCCAAATTCTCAAGGTAGGATTCCAACTTTTTTCTAAGTTTTTCTTAGGGAGTTCTTTGGAATTCAAAGAGAGTTAATGAAGGTTTTCTTTCCTCCTGAATATGTTTAGGAGGATTGGCAAAGAAAATCAAGTGTTGAAGGTGCTTTAGATCATCAATTTCCTTTGGTAAAGCCTAATCCTCTAATCTCAAAGTTTGTAATGATTTTGTTTTTGGTTGTTTTGGTTTTCCTTCAAGCATGGTATGTAATAATTTAGGTTAGTTTATGGTATGCTTAAATGAATTTATGATATATTTTGATGTGAATTTGGGGTATGGATGTTTAAATTTCTATTTGGTGTAAAATTAGAAAAAATTTTGTAAAGTTTGAATTTTTTTTTGAATTGTGATTTGGGTATGAAAATGGTTTTGAAAGGTTTTGAACTTGCCTTTACAGTGGTAGAAATGCTGTTTTAAAGCTAGGTTTTACAAAAACTGTCCAGGGACTAAATTGCAAATAAAATTGTTTTCTCGATAGAATTAAAAATTGGCCAAAAACTCCCCTGCGTAGTAGGAATTTCAAAAAAGTCAAAACATAAAAGTTATAGATTTCAACAAAACTATTAAAAATTATTGACGCTTCATCGAAAATGGCCTTCGTTTGTGAGTTATTGATTTTACAAAAATTTGTTAAAATTGAAAAAATTTTCAAGGGATAAAAATGTCATTTTTTAGAAGGAATTTGTGTATGATCTTTTGAGCAAATTTAATCCTTATAAAAATAGAGAATTTTGGTTTAAAGAGATTATTTGCAGTTCTAGGGGCAAAATTGTCAAAATTTTCAAATAAGGGTGAAATTGTAAAGTTTTGTAAAACTTGGGCATAAATGCAAAATAAGAAAACCCGACACCCCAGGTTATTGTTTTAAAGCTAATAAGCAACAATTTTCATTAGAACAGTAAAATCAAGTTTGGGAAATTTAAATGGCCCATTGAGGGCAAAATGGTCATTTTCTCACAAATGTTTCAAATAGATCCGAAATGTTCGAAATAAGGAAAAGGGATTATTTGTAAGATTTTTGCCTTTCGTTAAAGACGATAGGGTAAAGTAAGATTGGAGAGAGAGAATACGTGATTATCAGAGTTGTGGACGGTTATGTAACTTGATCTATTAATTAATGAACGTTTTGTATTAACAAATATACGAAATAGTGAAAATTTGGCTAATAGTGTTGAAATTGGCCAAATAAGACATTAGAAGATTAGGAAAAGAGGAACTGAGGTTAGCTCATATAGCAGCCTATACAAGTAATTACCAACCCCACCTACAGTATGAAATAGTAGGTGTTGAATGTGATATATATATATATATATATAAATGTACCTATGCATGTATATCGCAATGCGTACCTATGTGTATATTAATATGTGTACCTGGGTGTATATCAACATGTGTACCTATGAGTATATAAAATATGTACCTGTGTGTACTGTAAGAGTATATTTGCTTTTGCACTTAATAAGTGAACATGACTTCATGCATAGTATGATACCCATAATAATCAGACTGGTAAATGCATCACCCGAAATAGAGTAAAGTGTCGTACCAGCTCTTGACTCAAGGGGAGTTTAAGGTTATGATATGGTCTCGGTGTCACGAAGACCTATGTGCGCATATGGTACTTCCACTTGGCCCCTAGTTAAGGATAAGATATGATAAGGATAAAGAAGGTTCATAGGAAAGCATAAGCGGATCATGCATAATAGTGAATGTTGCATGTGGGCTCTGTTTGGACTTACCGAGCATAAGCTCACTTAGTATTTCATGCTGTAGGTATACCTATCAAAAGGTCAGAATGACTTTACTAATGAGCTGACGATGGAATATGAGCGATGTGCAGAACAGGGTATGGGTACCGCCACAGATATGTTTCTGTTGCTATGTATTTTGAGTTATTTTGAAACATGTTGTATAAAATGTATAGTATGGTTAAGTAAGATAAAACCTCTTTTGAGATATGTTATACATATTATGTGATAAAAAAGTTTTGCTTTTGTATATATATATATATATATATATATTTACAAAGACGTTTAAGTACGTATGTATGAAAAAAAAAATTTCTTAAATTTTCATTAATATGTAAGTAAGGAAGAGTGATAAAACACAGCTCAATAAAGATGGGTTGTGATAGTTGGTATCAGAGCACATACCCTGCTATCCTACTACATATTGCCACATGCTCCTCTACTATCGCTCAAGTAAGAAAGTTTAATTTTTGGTATAGGAATTTTGAAATATGATTTTATGTGAGAATATGATGTTAATTAAATAAATATAGTACATGGCGGAGCCGCATAATAATCACGATGTGGAGGCTGACAGAAGAGCTAGCATAGCTTTTCGGGAGATGATATCCCTAGGTTATTATGGTAGCCGATGACTAATGGCGTTGACTGAGTGGCTTCACGATATAGAGGTGATCTTTGAGACCTGTTACACCACATCTTATCTTTAGGTCCCATTAGGCTTGGGATGGTTACAAGGGGAGGCATTGGAATGGTGGATTAGGATAGGCCCAAAAGATCAACGACACGATTGGGAAGGATTTAAAACATAGATCTCTGAAGAATTTGCTCCGTTACCACCCACCAACAACATACAAGTTCAATTCAATCCACTTGTCTGGGCGGATTGGCATCCTGGACTTTATTTACATATAGAGCCGATTTAGGGTAGATATGTGGGAAAACCGATGGAGCATTATATAATCAGATTTCGTCAGACTTTGGTACCTCTGATTTCGCTTGAGATGCCATTACATCGCATTTGTGACCTTATATGATGAGACCTCTTAGATGTAGTACAACATCGATTCAATATCCATGAGATTTTCTTAGTTTAAATGATTTTATCATGGAAGTATTACACGCCGAACAAAAAGTGGTCGCACCCCTTGAGGATCCCCTTGTAGAAATGGATGAGGATGATGATGAAGAGGAAGAATTTAAGGAGGAGCCTGAGGAAGAACCTGATTTTATACTGGAACCCCCTGAGCCCATTGTTGCCAGTGATGATGAATCCACCGACTCTAGTGAGGAAGAGGAGGAAGACCCAAAGGAGGACTTGAAAAATAGTGACATGTCAGAGGTTGACTCGGATTAGGAAGAAAAAAGGATACTTGATGACTTTTTTTTTTCTGATACCATTAGTGTACATAATCATGTGGTTAGTGTTGTTGTGACATGCTTGATTTTCTATATGAGTGTACCTTCGATAAAGTGGTGTCCTTCTCGGTAGTAATGTTCCTATTGGCCGAAAGAGATGACTACTCCTGGAAAAAAAAGTTTATGTAAGCAAGTCTACTAAGTATGTATGTTAGCCACCTAAGTGAAGTTTGATAATGAAAGACGTAAAAGAAAAGAAGAAAGTAATGAAATAATAAGTTCATGTTATTGTTTGCATTTATATGAATGGATGTGACTTGAGAAAATTTTGATAATTTTTATTAAGTTAGTAATATGGGTGTTAATGTAATACTATAACTTGGTAGGACTATAAATCGAAATCAATGGCAGAAATACCTAGGGGACCAGCAAACCTAGACTTGATGGCTCTAATCATTGAACTACAACAAAAGCTCCAAGCCTAAGAGTAGGAGATGCAAGGGTTGCGAGTACAGCTGGCTCATCAAAGCTCCACACCCCTAGCACGTGCGGTTTCTCCACCCTTGGCTCCATCAGTACTACAGGTGGAACCTGCAACTTTGATAGCTCCTATCATTCTTGTTACTGAATTTTACAAGAGATTTCGATGGATGAAAGTCCTAGAATATGATGGTTTTACAAATCCATTGGTTGCTGATGACTGGCTTACTAGCATTGAAAGAGTTCTAAAATTTATAGGACTTAGTGATCATGAGAAAGTTTTATGCGCATCCTTCTCTCTCACTAAAGACGCCAAGAAATGGTGGGAATCTGTTGAACGTAGAAGAAACGTGGATGCAATGACCTGGTCTGAGTTTGTGGAGGAATTTGGAAGAGCCTATTTTAACGTGGAGACCATGGCTGCACAACAAGAAGAATTCAATAATTTTCAACAAGGGAATTTGTCTATGGCTGATGCTGTGAAGATATTTAATCAATTAGCATGTCTTTGGCTTGAACTAGTGCCTACCAATTGAAAAAGAATAAGAAGGTTAATGGGGATGTTTTGAACTGACATTGCCCTCATAGTTGACAGCAGAGGACAAGCCCCTAAGGACGTAGAAGACTGTATTGAATGGGCGACGGGAGTTGAATTTAGTATTTCCCTTGATAAGGAAGAAAAGGCAAAGATCTTTAAGGCTTGAAGGGAGGAAAAGGCCTTACCTAAGCAAAACCAAGCCTCATAAGTAAAAGGACAAGGAAGTAATCTGAGCCAGGGTCAGACTTGGAGCAATTAGACTGGGCGCAACGACAATGACAATAATAAGAGAAAGTGGAATGCAAACAACCAAGGGAACCAAAAGGGACAACCCCAGAAAAAGATAAATGATGGAGGAAATAGCAAACCTCTCTGCAGTCAATGTGGAAAAAGACATGTAGGGAAGTGCAAAGCAGGCACTAATAAGTGTTATATCTGCAGTAAAGAAAGACATTATGCCAAAAACTACTATTCTGTTTCTCAGAATCAGAATAGTCAAAACCAGCAAAGATCTCAAGGAGCCTAGCTTCATGTAATCCAAGTGCAGATTGAAGGTCCTAGTATTGGTCATGGATGACTAGAAGCTCCAGAGCCTAGTGGACGGATTTATGTTTACACCAAAAAAGAGGAGGATGCAAGAACCACAATGGTGGTAACAGGTCAGTTCTCTGTTGCCAACACTGATGCTTATGATTTATTTGATTAAAAGCAACACATTCATTCGCATCGCTTAAGCTTGCTAAACGGATTGGAAACAAAGGAGATAGGATAGAACAAACTTTTAGGACCACACTTCCCTCTAGGGAGATATTAAGTTCTAATCGTTGGTTACGCCATGTACCAACTATCATTTGTGATAGAGAATTATTTATCGATTTAATAATAATCTATATTCAAGATTATGATGTTATCTTAGGAATATATTTCCTAAGAAAATATGCTGCCAAGATTAATTGCCGACATCCCAAGGACACGTTTCGACCTTCCAGAGGTGAGAAGTTTGTATTTTTGGGAAGATTCCCAAAACTCCTAAGGTGTTGATATCAGCATTGAAAGTAAGGAAATTGTTGGAGAGTGGATGCACCGGTTATCTGGTGAATCTAGTAGATAAAGACCAAGAAGCTCAGTTAAGACCAGAGAATGTCCATGTAGTGAAAGAATTCGTCAATGTGTTTTTAGATGAACTGCCCAGGTTACCACCGGAACGAGAGATTTCGTTTAAGATCGAGTTGACACCTAGTACAGCTTTGATTTCAAAGGCATCATATCGTATGGCCCCAGAAGAACTTAAGGAGATTCAAGTGCAATTGCAGGAACTACTAGACAAGGGATTTATCCGGCCAAGCCATTCTCCATGAGGAGCGCTTGTTCTATTTGTGAAAAAGAAAGACAAAACTTTACACATGTGCATTGACTATCAGGAACTAAATAAAGTTACAATTAAAAACAAGTATCCACTTTTGAGAATCGATGACTTATTTGATCAATTGACTAGGGCAGTAGTATTTTCAAAGATCGACTTACGCTTTAGAATCACCAGCTACAAGTTAAGGAAGAAGATGTGCCAAAGATGGCATTTCGAACGCGTTATGGGCATTACGAGTTCTGTGTCATGCCATTTGGGTTGACTAATGCTCCGACAGCATTTATGGACCTTATGAATCAGATTTTCAAGGAATATCTTGATAAATTTGTCATTGTTTTCATTGACGATATCTTGATTTACTTAAGGACTCCGAAAGAGCATGAGGAACATTTGAGGCTTGCACTGCAGTTGTTAAAAAAACATCAATTGTACGCCAAGTTCTCAAAATGAAAATTGTGGTTGGAAAAGTCTATTTCCTAGGACATGTGGTATCATAAGACAGAGTTTCTGTCGTTCCTTCTAAAGTTGAAGTGATGAATAAATGGCCTACATAAAAAAGTGTTACCGAAATTAGGCGTTTTCTCGGTCTAACGGGCTACTATCGACTATTTGTGGAAGGATTCTCTAGACTTGCAGCACCACTCACGGCCCTTACATGAAAGGCAGTGAAATATGAATGGACCAAGAAGTGCAAAGAAAGTTTTTAGGAATTGAAAAGACGACTCACAAGTGCATCGATACTAACCATACCAGATCTGTACCTAGGAAATTTCATAATTCACAGTGATGCATCAAAAACAGGCTTGGGAGCCATACTCATGCAAAACGAAAAGGTGATCGCCTATGTATCCTGGTAACTAAAGGATCATGAAAGGAATTACCCAACGCATGACTTAGAATTACCAGCAGTCGTACTTGCATTGAAGATTTGGCGCCATTACTTGTATGGAGCTAAATGTGAAATTTATACCAACCACTAGAGTTTAAAATACATTTTCACATAAAAGGAGCTCAATATGAGACAAAGAAGGTGGCTTGAGTTAGTTAAGGATTATGACTGATAAATTTTATATCACCCTAGAAAAGCTAACCGGGTAGCTGACGCACTCAGTCATAGAGCAACATCTTCTCTTGCAATGATACGGTTAAGACCAAGACCCCTTCAAAAGACTTGATAGAAGCAGGAATAGAGATGATAACAAGAAGATTAGCTAATCTGTCATTCCAACCAAGCATCCTAGAGAATCTAAAGGAGCGGCAAGAAGCGGATCCTTCACTACTTAGGAATAAGAATGAGGCCTTTGAGAACAAGGAAGCAAAGTTTAGCATCCTAAAAGATGGCATTCTCCGCTATAAAGGCAGATTATGCATTCCCAATGATGAAGGGTTAAAGAGGCAGATATTAAAAGAAGCTCATGAGGCACCGTACGCTGTTCATCCGGGAGCTACAAAAATGTACAAGGACCTAAAGGAGTATTATTGGTGGCATGGAATGAAGAATGATGTCACACGGTTTGTCAGCAAATGCCACACTTGTCAAAAGGTGAAGGCTGAACATTAAAGACCAGCAGGAGAACTACAAAGATTAAAATTCCAGAATAGAAATGGGACCAGAAAACCATGGATCTGGTGACCGGACTACCCAAAACTACAAGGGGACATGACGTTATATGGGTTATTGGGGAGAGATTGACCAAATCTACACACTTTTTACCCATCAAACTTAGCAGTTTTGTAGAACGGCTAGCTGAATTGTACATTGCTGAAATAGTTAGATACCATGAAGTCCCAAAATCCATCATTTTTTATCATAATGGTCGATTCACCTCCAAGTTTTGGAGGAGTGTTCATCAAGCAATGGGAACAAAGCTGACTTTTAATACAACTTTCCACCCTCAAATAGATGGTTAGTCTGAAAGAACCATTCAAACTCTTAAGGATATGCTGAGAGCTTGTGTGCTGGACTTCAAAGGAGAATGGGATAAAAAGCTTTCACTGGTTGAATTTGCATACAACAATAGCTATTAAACCTCCATAGGTATGGCTCCATATGAAGCTCTTTATGGAAGAAGGTGTAGATCACCTTTGCATTGGTATGAAATTAGGGAAAAGGTGTTGTCGACTATGGATTTCGTACAAAGAATGACAAAAGATGTAAAATTAATTTGTCAATGGATGGAAACTGCTTTTAGTCGTCAAAAGAGTTATGCTGAAAGAGGACGAAGACCACTAGAATTTCAAGTGGGGAATTTGGTTTTCCTAAAGGTAACGCCAATGAAAGGGGTAATAAGATTTAGGAAGAAAGGAAAACTTAGCCCCAGGTATTTTGGACCATTTTAAATTTTGGAAAGAGTAGACAATGTGGCTTACAAATTAGCTTTACCACCTGAAATGGCATCGGTACATAATGTATTCCATGTATCTATGCTAAAGAAATATGTACCTGCTTCCTCACATGCTTTGCAGCCTGAAGAAATTGATGTACAAGAGAACTTATTTTATGAAGAGAAACTAGTTTGAATTCTGGCTCGAGAAGAAAAAGAATTAAGAAACAAGAAGATTTCCCTCGTCAAAGTTTTATGGCGCAATCAATAAGTGGAGGAAGCGGCATGGGAACCAAAAGATGAAATGAGATACCCTGAACTGTTTTAATTTTTGAGGACGAAAATTCCTAAAGGAGTAGGTTGTAACGACCAAAGGAAATTCATTAATAAAACTCCATATTCAATTGGGTTAATTAATGAATTTACTTTTATAAATTGTATTTTCTGTAAAAATTACGATAATGTACAAGTAAGTAGTATCAATAGGAAATTTCACTGTAGACCTAATGCAATTCTGGATATGGCCAAAAGCAGATTTTTAAAGCATAAATGCTTGAAAATTTGTGAAAAATATCCATGAAATGAATTTTATATCACAATTAATTATAATATTGTGATATAAATAAATAGGTGATTAAGGTAGAAATAAGATAAAAAAATGCACTACAACCCTCAAAAGTGTCAAAAGGGGTACGACACAGTGTAAGCACGCTGCTAAGGTAAAAACACAGATATAAGAAATGTTGTGCTTTGATTCCAAAAATGAACCCAAGGATAAGAATGAGATTTTATACTATTCAAAGACATGACTTTCACTAATTCTATCACAATAGTATAAGAAAAAAATACTGTGTAGTAAAAATTACACTGTGTAAAGTTTTAGGGCCCACTAAGTGAACACCCAATGAATTGGGATTGGGCCACCCAAGCTTGAAATGTGGCCCAATCATGGTAAGCCACCACTAACCCACTTGATTACCATGGTGACTCACCATGTAAAAAAAAAAAAAAAATTTGACTAAGTCTTAATTAAAGACTTAAAACATCCAAACCATTTCATTTTTCTTCCCCATCAAGTTCGCCAACCCTTGGTTTCTTTCTCTTAAATTTTGTTCAAAGCAAATTTCTCACATGATGAACTTTAAGCAGGTTTTAAGCTAGAATAAGGTGCTTTTGATCATCAATTTCCTTTGGTAAAGCCTAATCCTCTAATCTCAAAGTTTGTAATGATTTTGTTTTTGGTTGTTTTGGTTTTCCTTCAAGCATGGTATGTAATGATTTAGGTCAGTTTATGGTATGCTTAAATGAATTTATGGTATATTTTGATGTGAATTTGGGGTTTGGATGTTTAAAATTTCTATTTGGTGTAAAATTAGAAAAAATTTTGTAAAGTTTGAATTTTTTTTTAGAATTGTAATTTGGGTATGAAAATGGTTTTGAACCTGCCTTCACAATGGTAGAAATGTTGTTTTAAAGCTAGGTTTTCCAAAAACTGTAGAGGGACTAAATTGCAAATAAAATTGCTTTCTCGACAGAATTAAAAATAGCCCAAAAACTCCTCTGTATAGTAGGAATTTCAAAAAATTTAAAACACAAAAGTTGTAGATCTCAACGAAACTATTAAGAATCGCTCATGGTTCATCGAAAATCGTCTTCGTTTGTGAGTTATTGATTTTACAAAAATTTGTTAAAATTGAAAAAAATTTCAAGGGGCAAAAATGTCATTTTTTAGAAGGAATTTGGGTATGGCCTTTTGAGAAAATTTGATCCTCATGAAAAATGAAAAATTTTGGTTTAAAGAGATTATTTGCAGTTGTCGGGGCAAAATTGTCAAAATTTTTCAAATAAGGGATGAAATTGTAAAGTTTTGTTAAACTTGGGCATTAATGCAAATTAAGAAAACCTAACACCCGGGGCTATTAGAATAGTAAAATCGAGTTCAGAAAATTTAAAAGGCCCATTGAGGACCAAATGGTCATTTTTCCATAAGTGTTCTGAATGGATTTGAAACGTTCGAAATAGGGAAAAAGGATTATTAGTAAGTTTTTGCCCTTCATTAAAGACGATAGGGTAGAGTAAGATAAGAGAGAGAGAATCCGTAATTATCAGAGTTGTGGACGGTTATGCAACACGATCTATTAATTAATAAACGTTTTGTATTGACACATAAACGAAATAGTGAAAATTTGGCTAATAGCGTTGAAATTGGCCAAACAAGCCACTAGAAGATTAGGAAAAGAGGAATTGAGGTCGGCTCATACAGCAGCCTATACAAGTAAGTACTAATCCCACCTACAGTATGAAATAGTAGGTGTTAAATGTGATATATATATTAATGTACCTATGCGTGTATATCAAAATGCATACCTGTGTGTATATTAATATGTGTACCTGGGTGTATATCAACATGTGTACCTGTAAGTATATAAAATATGTACCTGTGTGTACAGTCCAGCTAGAAGAGTATATATGTTTTTGCGCTTAATATGTGAACATGACTTCATGCATGGTATGATAACTATAATAATCGGATTGGTAAATGCATCACCTGAAATAGAGTAAAGTGTCGTATCAGCTCCCGACTTAAGGAGAGTTTAAGGTTATGATATGGTCTCGGTGTCACGAAGACCTATGTGCACATATAATACAAGCACTTGGGCCCTAGTTAAGGATAAGATATGATAAGGATAAAGAAAGTTCATAAAAAAGCATAAGCGAATCGTGCATAATAGTGAATGTTGCATGTGGGCTTTGTTTGGACTTACTGAGCATAACCTTACTTAGTATTTCATGTTATAGGTATACCTACCAAAAGGTCAAAATGACTTTACCAATGAGCTGGGGTGGAATATGAGCGATGTGCAGAACAGAGTATGGATACCGCCATAGATATCTCTCTGCTGTGATGTATTTTGAGTTATTTTGAAACATGTTGTATAAAAGTTATAGTATGGTTAAGTAAGATAAAACCTCTTTTGAGATATGTTATACATATTAAGTGATAAAAAAGTTTGCTTTTGTGTATATATATATATCAATATATATATATATATATTTGCAAAGGTAAAAGTCATATTTTTGCTTTTGTGCATATTAAGTATGCATGTGTGAAAAAAAATATTTCCCAAATTTTCATTAATACATATGTAAGAAAGAGTGATAAAGCATAGCCCAATTAAGGCGGGTTGTGATTTGCATCATCTTCAAGTCTTCAGGCTCCAATCTATCTTTGGAAAATTTTGTTCCAGGAGCTTGGTACACACTTAGTCTCTTCTTCTCAACCACTTGAGTTTGACAAATAATTGAAAAATCTTTACTAAAAATAAATAAAAATAAACTTAGAGATAATTATTAGTAAAGGTCTGATCACTTGCTTGTTAGCAAAAATAGTGTTTTATTAAGTACACTAATTCTATCTTTTTCAACGAAGAAGGCTAAACCTTGAGATGAAATAAAATTTGGAGCTAAACTCTTTTCTTTCTTTTCGCGTTGACTTCTCCTCTATTCAAAAGATGCAATAGACTATTTCTTTTTGTTATTAGTGGAGGTACAAGGAGCTAAGTCATATGATTGATCAACACTAGATTTCAATTCAGTGGTAGAATCAATAATAACTTTATTTTTAATGAATTCAACATCTCTTGATTCTACAATGACATTATAATCTAAGTTCAACAATCTATATATTTTGGAATTTTCAGCATACCTTATGAAAATACATTTAATTCTTCTTGTACCTAACTTTGATAATTTAGGGTCACACGCTCTATAGAAGGCTAAACAGCCCTACACCGTTAAATATATCAAGTTTGGTTTTCTTCTTTTCTATATTTCATATTATAGAGACGTGTTGTCATAGATGTTATCCTATTATGAACATGACATGTAGTAAGTAATGTTTCTCCCATAAATTATTTGGCAATTTAGCATTGAGAAACATATAGTTAATTATATCCATTAAAATCCTATATCATTTTTTTTTCTAGTCAAACCATTTTGTTAAGGAGTAAAAAGGCTAACTTTTGGTAAATCATACCATGTTCTTTGCATCTATTTTCTTGAACTTAGATTCCAATTGAATGGTAGAATTGATATAATTTATTTTCAATGAATTTAACACCTCTTGATTCTACATGACATTAGAATCTAAGTTCAACAAGCTATATGCTTTGGAATTTCCCGCATACCCTACTTAAATATATTTAATTCCTCCTGCACCTAACTTTGATAGCTTAGGGTCATGCGCTCTATAGAAGGCCAAATAGCCCTATACCTTTAAATACATCAAGTTTGGTTTTCTTCCTTTCCATACTTCATATTGGAGAGACATGTGTATTCATAATGTTATCCTATTATAGACATGACATGCAATAAGTAATGTTTCCCCCCATAAATTATTTGGCAATTTAGCATTAAGAAGCATAGAGTTAATTATATCCCTTAAAATTCTATGTTTTCAGTCAAATCATTTTGTTAAGGAGTAAAAAGGCCATCTTTTGGTAAATTATACCATGTTCTTTGTAGAAGGCATCAAAATTCTTTAAAAAATATATACAATCTATATCACTTTGAACCATTCTGATTTTCTTTTCCTTTTGGTTTTCAACTTTAGCCATGAAAAGTTTAAACTTATCAAAAACTTCATCCTTTGTTCTAATTAAGCACATATATGTGTATCCAAAACTAGGGGTATTTCATAGATTGAATCAGATGGATTAGGGGTATTGGATTGGAAAAATCCCAATCTATGAACTCCCTAATCCAATAAAAAAAGTACGGATTTTGTAGATTGGATTCCATAGATTCATGGATTGAGCTTTTATACTTATTAAAAAGTAATTGCAATTAATATAGTATAATATAATGTAATTTAATAAAATTCAACATATTACAACCTAATAGAATGCATATCTTTGATAATAAACTAAATTGTAGCATTACAAAATATTACAACTAGCAAATTTAAATAAACTTTAGACATAAGTAAATGTTATGAGTGAATAATGTTGATGTTTGTAATTGGGCTAAACTTTTTTTTAAGCATATAAAATTTGGACACCTTATCGTAAGAGTATAGGCTTATATATTTATTAAAATTTTATGTGTGTGTATCTGTATCTGTATGTGTATGTATATGCATATATAATCTATACAATATATACAATATAAATCTCAACCATGATTGTATCAAGTTATTGAGATCACAAAATGTGACATAAGCACATCACCTAATCATCTTCGTGCTTCTTTCTTGCAGCCTTCACTTCGTCGGATTTATCTTCTTTTGGTTTCGGAAATGGCTCCAACTTTGGATTAAGGATATATGCCATTTTGAGGATTATGAAAAGGAAGAATAATTTTCCTTTCCAGCGAGTAAAGTTGGTTTCATCAAACCGATTGAATTAGACATTAGATTAAAAAAGAGGCCATGTTTTTCTTAACCTTCATTGCAGAAAATAAAACCTTTAAGATTGTTAGAGAATTTGTGGGTTGAACAAGGAAAAAAAATCTAAAAATATGAACTAGTTTGAGGCGTATAGCAATATTTTCCTTAAAGGTTTTATTTGTCTCCACTACTAAGTTTGCTAATGGATTATAATGGCAAATTACTCCCTAAGATACTACAAACCCTTGAACTAAATATCTAGCATTAATATTGTGTTACAGAACAAGTTATGAAACTTGTAATTTTCTAGAGATTTAATAACATATAAGGTATTTCAAGAACCGTTGCAACCATATCAACTTATGTGCATAAAGGCATCTTTTCACGTAAAGGTATCTCTTCATATAGCATCACAACTATCACAACGGATATGTCTATTGGTAATAAACATTTAGGTTTGTATGAAGGAATACAACCAATAAGGAAAATGGTTCTAAACAATTCAAAATACAAAACTCTTAGAATGATAGCATTTCATGTTGGTGCTCCAGCGCTGTGGTGCCGTGATTTCAACACAGCCATTTTGGCTATGTTGAGTAGGCGTTGCGGCCTGCTCTTTGGAAGCTGTAGCGTCGAGGAGAGGCGCTGGGTCCTCTGTCCTGAAATTGCTTTATGCATAATTCTAGCACCACGACCTTGAATTGGCATTGTAACATTAGATGCTGATTCTAAATACACTAAAAAATGTGTATTTTCATATTCTCTTATGTGTCTTTAATCTTATAACATTTGAGGTATATATTACACTCTCTCTTACAATATGTACTTAAACATTGGCTTTGAGTGTTCAATTGCTTATCCTTTGTGCATGGTTTTTGATATGAACATCTTTATGTTTACAAGGTTGCTCTTGCCCTTCTTTCCTTTTGATTCTATGGACGATTCTTGACATGCACTTGAAGTTACCACATAATGGAAGAGATGGCAAGGAAGAATTTGTTCCAAGTAGCCGAATACATTGCCGTTTAAATATGAATGCTTTAAAGACTCCTTCGTTGTTTCTCTGACACTTGGATTTTGTCATGTCTTCTTTCTCGAGTTGCAACAAGGACTTGATTGGAATAGAACTTTTAAAGGACGTTTTTGTTATTTTAGGGAAACATACGAGTGTAAGCGTAAAAAAACTCAAGAAAATCCTATAAATTTCTAATTTACTAAGAAGTGAATTAAGAAGAAAAATAATAGCTATTGAATTTAATTTCAAATTTAACGGACAACCATAAATTTTTGGTTGTCATTGATATGTTAATCACCTTAAATAGACTAGCATAATGTTTTTAAAAAATCAATTCCCTAAATTTGTTGATTTAAGATTCTACAAAAATATTTTAATTAAGTGGGTTGTTGCAGTTCAATTTTTAATTACATTTTTTTTACTATTGGAATAAAGTATGCAGCTTGCTAATAGAAACTCAACTTGATTGGTGTTTGGTGAGTCGGAGTTGTTAATTTATTGAGTTTTGAGTTTTAAGTCTAAAAATATCCTAAAAAATCAAATATGTCTTTTTCATGTTTAAAAGAAAGCGCCTTTGATTTTATCAACTCAAGCTGCTCTGTATCTCTCCCTCTTTCTCCTTTTTTTTTTTTAATGAGTGATGCAACCAAAACAAAGCTCATGATTAATTAACTCAAACGAGTGTATCATTTAAATATAAAATCTTATTTTTTATGATGTAGCAAGGAGTGATTGGACAAGCATAGAATATTACTGAGTAAGTGAAACATTAAAAAAAAAAAGAACATATAAAAAGAAAAAGACCAAAGAGAAAAATACCTTAAATGCAAGTTGTACATAGCTGACAAATTCTCCAATACCTGGTAAACCGACACTTATGCATGTTGCACATATTAAAGTGGGTTGAGGGGAAATAACGGTAGGTCCAAAGCCACAAAGTTAATTTACTATCAAATAGAAAAAAAAATATCAAGAATAATGGGGTTTCAGACCCCCACACGATAGTAAAAAAAATATCAAGAATAATGGGGTTTCAGAACCCCACACAACCCAAACCCCACCCCCCCCTCTTCTTCTTGATGTAATTCTTCTCTCCCATGATTCTAATAATTTTCTCATTTATAGAAAAAACCAATTTCATTGAAGGACTACAACACCCCAAAATTTATTAAGTACGATTAATGTGTAACATGGTATATCAATATGTCCAAAAATAATTTAAACTTAATTTAATTAATTGTAGTGTTTTCCAATTTATTTCATCTTTTATTATTTAAATTGTTATTTTAAATTTTTGAATAAAAAACAATTTGTCAAATGCTCGATATGTCTCACCTTAGAAAACCATGTGCTGGACTTGGTTTCCACACAATAAAACCACCTTCATTTCCTCTATTTAATTTTCTTTTCCTCTTTTTTCTCCTTACTCTCTCACTCTCTCTCCCTCTCTCCAATGCTGCCCTTCTATCTCTCCTCTCTCTCTTGAATTTTTATTCAAAACCTACAATCTCGAGCCTCATTCCCGTTTAATCGAAGCATAGAAATGAAGATTCAAGTCTTAAATCTTCCCCAAAAACACTCGTCAAAAGGTTAGTTTCTTTTCTTAAAATTCTTTGAAATTTTGTTTTGAATTTTCTATGAAAGTTCCAATCCGAGTTTTATGAGCTTAGAAAACCTTAAATCTAGGTTAGTAGAACTCAAATCATCTAGAATCTAGGTTTGATTGGATGAAAATTGAACTAAACCAAGTTTTTCTATTTTCCCCCATTTTTAGATATCTTTAAAAATTTCTATGTAAATCTTGTTTAAAGTTGTTTAAAAGTGTTCTATTATATTTTTCTATCATTTATGAATGTTTTGTATGCCTAGAATTGAGAAAATAGGATGGAAATAGGATTTCGAGATCGAGAAGGCCGAGACTTGAAATCTAAAACTTTTTAGATTTTTTCAGTTCGACAGGCCGATCTTGAGGATTGGCAGGCCAGACTCATGAGTTTTGCATGTCGGATTCAACTTATCGACAAGCCGAACCTAGGGACAGTTCTATAGGCCCACCCTATAAGGCCAATAGGCCGAATTGTGGAGTTCGGCATGCCAGACCAAGAACTTCGGTAGATCAATCGGGCTCCATGAAAAATGACCTTTTTCACCTGTTTTTACTGTTTTAAACCTTGATTCAGATTTTAACTTTAAAGTATGAATTTACGAATACATACTAGGACTCCATGAGATAGCTTAGTAAGGTAGAATATCTTAACCTAGATATTGATAAACTTAGTTTACATTTAAGGTTGTTTGTGGTTTCGTTGAGCTAACGCATAACAGAGTGGGACTACGGTGCTGTTACAGTGCCAGGTATCGAGATAGGACTTCTTCCCACTTTCTTTAGTAGCTGTGTTTTAAATGGTTTTAACCTCAAAATGATTTCTTTCAAAATGTTTTCAATGAATGATTGAAAAAAATTTTCATTAGTTGTTTTCATAAACTGTTGAATAAGATGATATTCATAATGAACCGCATAATGAATGTAAATGAATACACTTGGTAAATGAGATTTTAATAATTATAGAAATGCATAGATGAGCATGATGCCATACTCAAAGATCGGCTCGTGTAGAGTGCGACCTTGGGGGCATGTCCTGAAACCTAGTTGAGCCACTAGGATGATGGTATTTATGCTTTGCCCAAGAAAAGATAATATAATCCTTTTTGGACGAACAATGAACTGTTTTTGGTAAGAATGATTTAATTAAAATTATTTATTTAATTCTTTTTCTAAATTTAATTTAAATTATTTATTTAACTCTGTTATCTAAATATTTTCCTGAATGTTAAATTTTATATTCAAATTAAATGTTTTAAAACCTAGTCCTACTGAGCCTTTTGCTTACATTTTAGTTGTTTTCAAACCTTTTCCCTTAGGTGGAATTCAGTTTAGGACCGATGGGGAGGTTACCGATCGAACTCGCAAGTAGTAGAAGATTTTGAATAGGTCAATTTATTGATTAATCAAGGCTTGTAATATTTTATTTTTCTTTTCTTATATTGGACTGTGGTTGTAATTTTAATTATTGTCAATACTATGCGTATGTACAAATTGTGGGCCCGATGGGACCTAATACGTATTTCTCTCTCCTTATTTTATTTTATTTTATCCTATCTGTTTTATCATTTTAAATAATTGTTTAAAAAGTTTTAAATTTATGACATTTTTAATAATCAACTAATTCCTTGAATTGGTAGTTTTAACTAAAATTTACTTAGTTAAATTAATTAATTCGTCACATCATCTCTTGAATTTTGGGGCATGACAAAATGGTATCAAAGCCCTAGGTTATGAACCTTGGGAATTGTGTATACATTGGTACGATAATGAAAAAATCATTGATAGTCCAATTTTGTTTTCAAAATTAAGAGAATAGTACCAAGACGTCATTCAACTGCTAATGATGCAAATTCAACAAATGAGGAAAGAATGTTGGGGGGCAATGTTTGCTGCTTTTCTGCAGATTATAGGGAGGACAAGACCGGAGGATTCAGAGGTAAGTCATTGGCATGCATACTTTAAGGAATTTTGATATGCTTCCATTCCTACCTTTGACGAAAATGGAGACCTGCAGATGGCCGAGTATTCGTTAGATTCGGTGCAACACATTTGGATACCCTTGGTGTACTAGTTGAATACCGTGTGGCGTTTGCAGCATACAAATTTGAAGGTAATGCTAATACTTGGTGGAAGTAAGCCAAATGTCTGGAAAATAATGGGAATATTAGTTGGGACAGGTTCAAGGAGTTATTCTATGAGCACTACTCTCTACAAGGGTATAGAGATCAAAAGGCCACCAAATTTAATAAATTGGAGCAAGATGACATGTTGGTTAGGGAATATGAAGCAATTTCAATGAGTTGGCTAGGTTTGCTCCATCCGCTGTGGCATCTAAGCATGACAAGTGCATTAATTTCTAGGAAGGACTTAAAGGGATCCATTTTCGGTAATTGGTTGCTTTACGACTCCAGAACTTTGGTGAGTTGGTGTCGTCAACCCTATTGGTGGAAAGTGATTATGCCCACTACTATGAGAACTAAGCAAGGACAACCGAAGGACCTTAGAAGAGCAACAAGAGAGGTGACAACTGCCAGGCACAAAGAAAGAATCAACAGGGTAACGTGAACAGTGGGAGTAGTTGTTCATCAAGTAGCAGACGCAGCAACCCTTACAACTTCCATTGCCATTATTGCCAATAGCCGAGACACAATAAGAGGAACTGTCTAATTAGGAATGCTCACCTAGGACTTCAGCCCGAAGAAGGTGCCAGCCGTTAGCCTCAACCTCGTCTTTACCTCCACCTCAACAACTGCCTCAGTTGTAGTTTCATCAGTTCATTCCTCAACAATTGCCATACCCCCCACGCAAGGATGTCAGTCGTAGAATTTCCAACGCAATGCCCTGTAGTATCAAGTGCCAAGTACAACTAACGTGCAGTCTTCCCCAAAGCAGTAGTATCAGTCGACCAACCCAAGACCCAACAATGCTGGTAGAGGAAAGGAGAAAGCTCCAGCCTAGGTTCATAGCATGACTCAAGAGGCTCGGACCATCAGACCAGTAGCACGGTTGTCGACAGTATGGTTTTAGTTTTTCAATCTTTAGCACATGTTTTACTTGATATTGGTGTAACTTATTCTCTCATTTCAAGTTATTTTGTACATGTCTTGGGATTAGAGATAGAAGAATTTGACGAGCCCTTGGTTATTACCTCACCCCTAGGGTGGGTGTGTTTGAATTGTATATGTAGATCTTGCAAAATAATGATTGGGGGTGAAACTCTAAAGAGTAATTTGTTTGTAATCCCCATGAGTACATATGATGTAATCTTAGGAATGGATTGGTTGTCCAAGTATAATATTGTTGTAGATTATCAACTTAGGAAAGTGACCTTAGTGTCTGATAGGGCAACGACAATCACTTACCAGGGTGGTAATAAATGAATGATGAGTGAGCGTCTCATGAAGGCATGTCTTAGAGGACGGAAGAATTTAGTTTGCTATGCCCTTCTTATGAACCTAGAAGAAGAGCCCAGTGCATCGGGAAGAAATGTAGCAATACCAGTGGTTTAGGATTTTGACGATGTCTTCCTCGATGAGTTGCCTAGATTACCACAGTATCGAGAAATTGAGTTTAGCATTGAGTCGCTTTTAGGAACTGCTTCGATTTTCATTAGCACCTTATCGGATGGCGCCAACATAGATGAAAAAGTTGAGAAAGCAACTTCAAGAGCTTGCTGACAAAGGGTATATTTGAAGTAGTACATCACCGTGGGGTACATCGGTTTTGTTCACCAAAAAGCATGATGGAACCCTTAGGTTGTGCGTAAAATACCAGCATTTAAATCGAGTCACCGTGAAGAATAAGTATCCACTACCCAGGTTCGATGAGTTATTTGATTAGTTGGGAGGTTCGTGATACTTCTTGAAGATAGATTTGCATTCGGGATACCACCAGCTCAAGATTAAGGAAGAAGACATCCTTAAGATAGCCTTCAGGACCCGGTATGGGTATTTTGAGTTTCTGGTAATGCCATTTGGTTTAACAAATGCTTCGATAGCTTTCATGGACTTAATGAACAGGATATTCAGGCCTTATCTAGATCAGTTTATGATCATGTTTATTGATGACATCCTGTTCTATTCCAAGACCTAGGAAGAACATTTAAGAATCATACTTTAGACTCTACGGGAGCACTAGCTGTATACTAAGAAGGATAAGTGTGAATTTTGGTTGACTGAAGTTAAGTTTTTAGGGCATATCATCTCTAAGCAAGTTCAGTGGATCCGTTTAAGGTAAAAGCCATAATGGAGTAGGAACAACCTAGGAATGTGGCAGAGATCTATAGTTTCTTGGGACTTGTAGGATTCTATAGGAAATTTGTAAAGGATTTCTCGAAGATAATGGCTCTGTTGACACGGTTGATTAGGAGGAAGGTCAGATTCGAATGGGATGAAGAATGTGAGTTCACCTTCCAAGAATTGAAGAATCGGTTGACTACCGCTCTGATGTTGATTATCCCAAATTGTGACGAGTTGTACGAAGTCTACACAGATGCCTCAGGACGCGGGCTTGGGTGTGTGTTGATATATCATAGGTGTGTCATATGGATCAAGACAACTAAGACCTCACGAGCAGAGCTACCCTACTCACAAATTAGAGCTCGCAGCAGTAATTCATGCGTTGAAGATCTAGAGATGTTATCTATTCGGGCAACATTTTAGGTTTTCTCAGACCACAAGAGTTTGAAGTATCTGTTTACTCAGAGTGATCTAAATTTAAGACAATGAAGATAGATGGAGTACATGGAAGACTATGACTTCATGCTGCATTATCATCTAGGAAAGGCTAATGTAGTAGCAGATGCGCTTAGTAGGAAGTCTTTAGGGATTCTCGCATCTTTGGCAGTCAAGGACTGGAAAAGAGACATCATGGTAAGTGAATACAGGCTACAGTACTATGAGGACTAGGATCAGGTATACCAAATGGGCTCTTATCCAGATGGTGAAGCAAAATTAGTGATGAGACCAGCACCTATAATAGGGAGCAATTTGAACAATGGAGGATACATGTAGATGGGTCGTTATACTTTAGGGAATGTTTGGTAGTCCTAGTGATCACAAAAGTGACAAAGGCCATAATGGACGAAGTTCACAAGTCTCAGTTCACTATTCTTCTAGGGAGCACAAAGATGTATTGCGATCTGAAGAGGCAATATTGGTGGAGAGACATGAAGAAGGAAGTTTAAGAGTACGTGGCGAAGTGCGCAACTTGTCTTCAAGTGAAGGTCAAGCACTAGAAGCCAATAGGTCAGCTTCAATCGCTTCCTATCCTAGGGTGGAAATGGGAGCACGTCACAATAGATTTTCTCATCGGTTTATTGAGAACGAAACAAAGGCATGATGCAATTTGGGTCGTGGTTGACAAGTTAACGAAATCGGTGCATGTCATCCTTTTCAGATCGACATGTTCAAGGAGAGTTTTTAGTGAGCTATATTTGCAAAATATAGTGAGGGTGCATGGAGTCCCTTTGTCTATCACTTTCGATAGAGACACCCAATTCAATGCCAAGTATTGGAGCAATTTCCAGGAAGCTTTGGGCACAGATTTGAACTTCAGCATGACCTTTCATCCTTAGACCAACAAGCAATCTAAGCAAGTCATTCAGATCCTCAAAGATATATTACATGCATATGTATTAGACTTCGACGGGAATTGGAAGAAGTATTTGTATCTCATAGAGTTTGCATACAACAACAATTATCAAGTGAGCATTGAGATGGCACCATTTGAAGCGCCTGATGGACGACCGTGTCGGTCATGGTGTGTTGGGTAGAACTGGAAGATATGATTGTTCTCAGGCCAGATGAAATCTGTGACAGCAAGGAGAAGGTCACCGTAATTCGTGATTGATTGAAAGTGGCTCAGAGTAGAAAAAAAGTTATGCTAGTAGAAGACACTGACCACTAGAATTCAAAGTAGGAGATTTCATTCTCTTGAAGGTATCACAGCTCAAGGGTATATCACATTTTGGTATAAGTGGGAAACTTGCACCGAGGTATGTTAGTCCGTTCGAGATTACTAAACACGTTGGTGTGGTCGCTTATCAACTTGATCTTCCTCTTAAGCTCTCTCACATTCATGATGTGTTTCACGTGTCGATGCTTTAGAAGTGTTTGCTTGACCAAAGAAAAATAGTCTCATTCTATGATGTGCAAATCTAGGAAGACATGACATACGAGGAGGTGTAGGTCTAGATTATCGATCGAAAGGTGATCAACCTGCAATGCTGTGACATACCGTTAGTGAAAGTCGTGTGGCAGCATCATGGAGTTGATGAAGCGACATAGGAGTTAGAATCGACCATGCAAGAGTTATACCTGCATTTGTTTTGCTTTTGAAATGATTTGTAATTTTGAGGACAAAATTCTTTTTAGGGGTAGAGAGCTGTAACACCTCGAAATTTATTAAGTAAGATTAATGTGTAACATGGTGTATTAGTTAATTTAATTAATTGTAGTGTTTTTCAATTTATTTCATCTTTTATTATTTAAATTGTTATTTTGAATTTTTGAAACAAAACAATTTATCAAATGCCCGATATTGCCCTCCTTGGAAAACCATGTGCTGGACCTGGTTTCCACACAGTAAAACCACCCTCATTTCCTCTATTTAATTCTCTTTTCCTCTCTTCTCTCTTTACTCTCTCACTCTCTCTCAGCTCACTCTCTCTTCCTCTCTCCCACACTACCCTTCTCTCTCTCCTCTATCTCTCTCGAATTTTTTATTCAAAAGCTATAATCCTGAGCTGCATTCCCATTTAATCAAAGCCTAGAAATGAAGATTCAAGCCTTAAATCTTCCCCAAAAATGCTCGTCAAAAGGTTAGTTTCTTTTCTCAAAAATATTTGAAATTATGTTTTGAAATTTCTATGAAAGTTCTAATTCGAGTTTTATGAGCCTTGGAAACCTTAAATCTAAGTTAGTAGAACTCAAATCATCTAGAATCTAGGCTTGATTGGATAAAAATCGAACTAAACCAAGTTTTTCTATTTTGGTCCATTTTTGAATTTCTTTAAAAATTTCTATGTAAAACTAGTTTAAATTTGTTTAAAAGTACTCTATTATATTTTTCTATCATTTATGAATGTTTGTATACCTAGGAATTGAGAGAACAGGTTGAAATTAGGATTTCAAGCTCAGGGAGGCCTAGACTCAAAGTCTGAAACTTTTCAGATTTTTCTAGTTCGACAGGCCAATCTTAAGGATCGGCAGGCCGACTCATGAGTTCAACATGCCGGATTCAACTTATTGGTAGGTCGAAGCTAGGGTCAATTCGACAGGCCAGCCCTGTAAGGCTGCTAGGTTGGACTAAGAACTTTAGCAGGCCGATCGGGCTCTATGAAAAATGATAGTTTTTCACCCGTTTTCACTGTTTTAAACCTAGATTGAGACTTTAACGTTATAGTATGATTTTATGGATATAAACGGCACACTAGGATACTATGAGATAGCTTAGTAAGGTAGAATATCTTAAGCTAGATATTGATGAACTTAGGTTACATTTAAGGTTGTTTGTAGTTCTGTAAAGCTAACATATAGCGAAGTGGGACTACGGTGTTGAGTTATAGTGCTGGGTATCGAGGTAGGACTTCTACCCCTTTCTTTGGCAGCTATGTTTTAAATAGTTTTGGCCTCAAAATGATTTCTTTCAAAATGTTTTCAATGAATGATTGAACAAGATTTTCATCAGTAATTTTGATAAACTATTGAATGAGATGATATTCATAATGAACCACATAATGAATGTAAATGAATACACTTGGTAAAATGAGATTTTAATAACTATAGAAATGCATACATAGGCATAGTGCCATGCTTAGAGATCGGGTCGTATAGAGTACGACCTTGAGGGCAGGTCCTGAAACTCAACTGGGCTACTATGATGGTGATATTTATGGTTTGTCTAAGAAAAGATAATATAATCCTTTCTGACGAACAATGAACTGTTTTTGGTTAAGAATGATTTAATTGAAATTATTTATTTAATTCTGTTTTTTAAATATTTTCCTGAATATTAAATTTTATATTCAAATTAAATGTTTTAAAATCTAATCCTACTGAGCCTTTCACTCATATTTTATTTGTTTTCAAATCTTTTCCCCTAGGTGGAATTCAGTTTAGGACTGATTGGGAGGCTACTAATCAGACTTACGAGTAGTAGAAGATTTTGAGTAGATCAATTGTATTGATTAATCAAGGGATGTAATATTTTAATTTTCTTTTCTTATATTAAACTGTGGTTGTAATTTTAATGATTGTCGATACTGTATGTGTGCATAAGTTGTGGGCTCGATAGGACCCAACATGTATTTCTCTCTTGTTATTATCATTTTATTTATTCTACCTATTTTTTCATTTTAAATAATTGTTTAAAAAGTTTTAAATTTATCACATTTTTAATAATAAACTAATTCCTTAAATTAGTAATTTTAACTAAAATTTGTTTGATTAAATTAATTAATTCTCTACGTCACCTCCTAGATTTCGGTGCGTGACAAGAACATAGAAGAATTCTTCAGAACTTGTTCTCATTAGCTAATTCTTCTCTCAATAGGAGCAGTTTTCCTTAGGATTTTTTGTTTGGAATTGCTTCATCCTCTTTCCAGGTATTTGCTTTAACTTAATAGCCATTAATTAGTTTGTAAGACTCTGAACAATATGAATTTCTTTGAGAATTTACATGTTGGGTCAACATTTGCGTTGCAAAAAAAATGTTGAAGATTGTTTTTTCCTATTATTAGCATGGTGGTTAGAACCATTTTTAATATAGCATGTGAGAGCTTTATACTGTAGCTTTTTTTTTTTAGCATATAAAAGCTTTACACTGTTCTAACTGAGATAGTAGTCTAGATTGACCTTGCCAAACAAGGTTGCTTGTGAAGGCGGTAAAGAACTAAGCATATGGGATACTTTAGTCTAGACATACCCAAGTACGCCTCTCCTTTCTTTGTCTCTCACTTTTTTTTTTTTTTTCAGAAATGGGGCCCTATTTTGCAAAAATCAAGTAGATTTAGTGTTTGGCTACTGGTGGGAACTATTGATGGGAACCATTTTTACTGTAGCATATAAAAGCTTTATACTATAATAATTTTTTTTTATTATCACATATAAGAGCTTTATACTATTTATAATTAAGTTTGTAGTAAGAACCACCCTTAATCAGTTAGGGGGTAAATGTTGTCAACCACTAGCTCACCACATGTCCACAACCATATTCTTCTCCAATTACTGCTACAAGCGCAAAGAACGGTCTCCACCATTTAAATTGAAATTACTACCTTCGCCCCCATAGCCAAAGTCATTTCTGCCGTCACGTGGCACTCATGCACTGCATGGCCAAAACAGGATACGTGGACTCTCACATGTATGCGGTTCTCTGGGCGGTGCGCACAAACTGCACGTAAATTTGGCCTCAAAAGACTCACATTGTTGTGGGTCCCACTAAAGGTTCTCGTTGAGTGCCCACATTCATATGTGATAGACGGGTCGGGTTTTTAAATCATTGTCTTCTATGTTTGTGTATATGCAGACAAGTGTGTCCATATTTTTCAAAAATTTAAACAGAAATTAATTGAATTTTTAAATTTTCCTTTTTGTACGATGAAGTGCTAATGAAGCGTTATTGAGCTCATGTTCTCCTTTTGAAAAATGTCAGTAGCATTTTTAATATTGAAAATAAATTGAAATAATCAATAAAAAAGGTAAAAGAGCTAAGTAGCATTTAAAAAAACATATTTTGAAACATTTAGGTAAACAACATATTTATAGTAAATAATTCATTTACAAAATTTTTATAAATGAATCATTTACCAAAAATATGTTATTTATTATAAATAATTTATATCTTTAAAAGGTGACCCATTTACTATAATTTCATTATAAATATAAAAGAAATTTATAATATTCTAGTCGTTGTAAAATTCAAACAATATTTCAAAATTTTAAGAAGATTTTTTTTCATACACTTGAAAATGGATAAAAATCTAAAATTATTATCTTACTTGTAGGGAGTACTATTTAATGCATTTAACAATTACTGAGAACACTAAGAATAAAAGATTAAATCGGGTATCTTTAGACAAGTTCTTTGATGGGATAAGCCAAACCATATATATATAAGAAAAACTTATTTCTTTCTCTCTCCTCTCCTCATCGTCTCTCACTCTCCTCCAATCATAACACAGGAATCAAACTAGTCGACGTCGCACGAGGTGTCGAGTGAGCCAAGCGATGGCAAGCTTTATTGCAAGGCCATCGTGACAAGATTGCAGCCAGACGTCTTGCTGCTGTGACATTACAACAACCTGAGCCTTGACCTTTGTCACGGCATGCAGATCTCTTTTGGCGAGCATATCTCGCAGCAATGGAGATCTTTGCTTGCTCCATTGTGAGAGAAAGCGAGGGGGGAAAAGAAAGAGAACTGTCGTGGGGAGGAAGAGGAGAGAGAGCAATTAGTAGATAAAGAGAGGTGGGAAGTTGGGAGAGAGACGCAATAGAGAGAAAGAGACCGAGAAGAAATAGCAAAAAGGATACAAGGAAAAACCAAGGAAAATTAAAAAAAAAAGTTTCAAACTAAAAATGGTCTATTATTTACTAATTTTGAGAGAGAATTGTTGGATTTATTCCGTATGGGCGTAATTACATATAATAATTGTATATTATAGACTAGGGGTGAACAACGGGCGGTTTGGTGGTTTTTGGGCGGGTGCGGTGCGGTTTTTTAGGATGGCGGGTTGGCGATTAACCAACCCGCAAACCGCCCACCACATGGCGGGTGGTTTCGGTTTGGTTTTAGGTGGTTGTGGGCGGGTTGAGGCGGTTTAAACCTATGCTATTGCCTAATGTAATTTTTTGGACCTTTTTGTTTTTTTAAGTGAAAAAAATTTGTAGAAAATATAAGATGATAATACATAAAGCATTCTCAACAACAAGCAAGTTTGATGTCTAAAGACAGTGACCATATTCAAAAGTACAAATTAAGAAACATAATCATTCACTGCAACAAGAAATGTCAACTACAGATGAAGTGATGAACAAAGTCAAGAGTCCATAAAAATTAAAGCGTATCCACTAGGTTTGAAAATAATAGAATGCTATAAATGAAATGATGAACAAAATCAAGTGTTCTTTTTCTTTTCAAGGCTTTTCTCTATTAACTTACTTGATTTAAATTTTGATCACTTCACAAAATAATAAATAAGTAGATAGGTTTAAGTTTTTTTTTTTTTTAAATATATAGGCGGGCGGGTTCGGGTTGAACCCGCCTGCAAAAATTTAAAACCAAACCCGCCCACCGAATATATTGGTGGGCGGGTTCAACCAGCCCGCCAATGGTTGTTAACAAAAACCCGCTTTTTTCAAGATGGGCGGGTGCGGGGCGCGGGCGGGGTGGTTTTTGTACAGCCTTATTATAGACCATCATAAGATTGAGCCTAATTAAAGTGATCTAAAAAAGTGTAAAGTTTTAGGCTTTAAAGCATCTTATAAAATATGGACTTATTTATGTACAAAGAACTAAAAGTCTAATTTCTATTTTTGATGGGCCAAAATAGAAATAAGACAAATTTAAGATATTTATAAATGGTTATGATTCTTGAGTCATGTTTACAATTCTTTTTTGACATTCCATCATTAGAAAAGAGAGAGGGCTTTTTCTCAGAGAAACCATACGTATTGCCTTAGAAGATCAAGAATCGAAGACTTGAGGATCACATCCGTTCACATGGATTTAGGTATGCTTTTGCTAAATATCTTGATGAATTAATATGAGATTCTGGATTTGGTGATTGTTTTCATCTATTAAAGTTTCCTCTAACAAATGGCATTAGAGCCTCCTCATGTTGAATCATTAAGAAATATTTTCTCAAAAATTTTTAGTTGAATAAGGATTATGGTTGTTTGATTTGTTGAATAAGGATTCGGTTCATTGTTATAAAAATTTGATACCCTTGAAGGTATCACCTCGAAAAGGTATCACCTCGAAAAGACATCATGCGATTTGGAGTAAGTGATAAGCTTGCACCGAGGTTTGTTAGACCATTTGAGATTACTCAATGCATGGGTGTGGTTGCCTATCGCCTAGATCTTCCTTTCGAACTTTTGTACGTTCATAATGTATTCCATGTGTCGACGTTTCGAAAGTGTCCACCTGAGCAAAACAAGATAGTTTTATTTCATGATGTGCAGATTCAAGAAGACACGAAATATGAGGAAGTGCCGATTCAGATTATCGATAAGAAAGTGATCAATTTGCGTCGTTACGATATACCGTTATTGAAGGTCGCGTGGCAACATCATAGGGTTGATGAAGCCACTTGAGAATTAGAATCGACTATGCGGGAGTTGTATCCGCAGTTGTTTTGTTTTTGAAATGATTTGTAATTTCGAGGGCGGAATTTCTTTTAGATGTGGAGAGCTGTAACGCCCCAAAATTAATTAAGTGATATTAATGTGTAAAATAGTGAATTAGTGTGCCATAATAAATGTTTTAAACTTAATTTGATTTTTTTATGGTATTTCCAAATTAATGTTATTTTTAATTATTTTAATGATTTTTAACCATTCTTAAATTATTTTATTTGTTATTTTGAATTTTGAAACAAAACAATTTATTAAATACCAACCACGTCCTTTTTTTAAAACTGTGGATGGTATACGGTTTTCTTTCTTGGTTTTGCTCTCCTCTCCTCTCTATTTATTTCTCTTTTCCTTCCTTTCCCTCACTCACCCACGCTCACTCTCTTAGCTCTCTCTCTCTCATTCTCTCGTCTCTCTCTCATTGCCTCTCTTTCTCTTTCTCCTTCTCTCAAATTTTTATTCAAAAATCAAGCCTAAGCTTTAGTTTTCTGTGGATTGGAAGCTCAGGAATGCATTTAAATAACCACAAACTCAGATTTAAGCATCGATTCAAGGTTAGTTTTCAAAATCTTAAACTTTTTCAAAATTTTCAATTTTCTTAACATTTTGAAATCCAAGCTTTCTTAAGCTTAGAAAACCTTTAATCTAGGTTAGAGAAACTTCAAATAACTAGAATCTAAGCTTACTTTGAAGAAAAATGGATTTAAATCAAGATTTTTTATTTTGCTCTATTTTTCCTCATTTCCAGATTTTCTTGGATTTTCTATGCAAATCTTATTTAAACTAGTTTAGAAGTGTTCTAATATGTTTTTATATCCTCTATGAGTGTTTTTCATACTTAGGAATTAAGAAAAATAGGTTGAAATGAGGATTTGGGCTCGAGGAGGCCAAAACTTGTACTTGAAAAATTCTAGAATTTTTCAATTTAGCAGGTCAGATTCTTGAGTTTGGTAGGCCAAACCTGGAAAAGTTCGGTCGATTGGACCTGGTTTGCCGGTAGGTCAAATTGCATAGTTTGGTAGGCCAAACTAGGGAGACCGGCAGGCCGACCGGGCATAGAGAAAATTTGTCGTTTTTCATCCGTTTTCACTGTTTTGAACCCTGATTGAAATTTTAATCTTATAGTGTGATTTTATAAACACGAGTGGCACACTAGGACACCATGAGATAGTTTAGTAACATAGAATATTTTAAGCTAGATACTAATAGACCTAGTTTATATATTTAAGGTTGTTCATGGTTCTGTGGAGCTAACGTATAGCGAACCTAGATTATGGTGTGGGACATCAGCACGATTATTGAGGTAGGATTTCTACCCTTTTCCTTAGTAACCTAGCTCTTAAATGATTTTGGCCTCAAAAGGGACTTTTACAAAAACATTTTCAATGATTGATTGAAAAAGGATTTTTATTTGATTGTCTTTGCAAACAATAGATTGTGGTGATTTTCATAATAAACTTCATAATGAATGTAAATGAAAATATTTGATAAAAAAGAATTTTAATAATTAATATAAATATATAAATGGGCATGATGCCATATCAAAGATCGGGTAGTGTAGCGTGCGACCTTGGGGGCAAGTCCCGAAACCCAGCTGGGCCACTTCGGTGGTAATATCTATGGTTTGCCCAAGAAAATTTAAAGGCATTTTCTAGACAAATTATTTCTGCAGGATTTATTTAAATGAATTTATTTATTTAACCTTGTTTCTAACCATTTTTTGAAAGATCTATTTTATATTTAAATTATTCATTTATTTTAAAAAATATAGTCTTACTGAGCCTTTCGCTCACATTTTATTTGTTTCCAAAATCTTCCTCCTAGGTGGAATACAGCTTAGGATCGGAGAAGAGTCTGTTGACCGGACCTGCGAGCTGTAGAAAAGCCAAGTAGGCTATTTGAATCATAGATCAAGGCATGTATTAATTTAAATTCTTTTTTTAATTTTGACTGTGGTTATAAATTTAATATTATCAATACAATGTATGTGCACATATTGTGGGTCTATGGACCCAACTCACATTTCTTCCTACCTTTATTATTTTCCTATTGTTTACCTTGTATTTCTTATTTGTTTAATTATTACAAATGCTTGCTTTCAAAAAGGTTTTAAATTATCATATTTTTCATAATTAATTAATTTCTTAATTTATGTTTAAATTAAATTTTCACTTAATTATCTTAATTAAACCGCCACGTCATCTCCCATACTCCGGGGCGTGACAACGAAATCTTTGAAAGAATAGTAAGTTTTTTTAGCATAATAATTGTTTCCCTCTATGATGATCTCCTCCAATAAAAAATAATGAACCCTGTAGACAGAAGGAAAAATGCTACCACCAAAACTAATATTATTGTTAGTTTGAGGGCATTGTTGATCTTTCTAATTTTAGACTTCTTTCTAGGGCATGCTTGAAGATCCAATTCTGGTATAGCTCCACAAAGCTTAGTATTTCCAACTACTGACACTACACTTATGTTCTAAAATACACCCTCATTTGGTACAACCCCTCTAGATTGTTACAAGAAAGATTCAAGTAAACCAAATAATGAAGTTTGTGTAAATCCTTTGGAATTTCTCATGTCAAGTTATTATTGACAGATCTAAATATCGGACACCTTTAAGAGAAGCCAAAGTAGATGGCAAGGCTCCTTGAAAGAAATTCCCTTGCAGGTAAAGAGAATCTAGAATTTGACAATCGCTAATGGTTTTAGGGTTTTAACTGGTCAAATTGTTTTTAGAAAGGCCGAGTGCATTGATATTTTTTAGCTTTCCCACTTCTATGTGGTAGCATATAGGCCGTTAGATCAAGCCACCAAATCATCCTCAGCTGTCAGATCGCCTGTCGTATGTTAGGAGAATCTCTAGCAACGCTTCGGATAGCATGCAGTCGTTCCCACGTGTGCGTGTTTTAGTTTCCATCCAATCAACATACGTTGAAAATCCAATGGTCTAATGCACACATTCATTTTTCTCCACAAAGACTCAATCCCAGCCGTTTTTTGAGTCTTCGGTCAGAAATTTAAGGGTGCTCGTGCATCTAATCGGTAGTAGTGCCACACTAGATTCAGAAGCCTAACTTGCATAATGCCCAACTGTTTCATGAGGAGAAAAAAGAAAGAAAAAAAAAAATTCAATAAGCTCTTGGATATGATTCACGTGGGGTGATTTTTAATTAAAAAAATCTTTGGATTTGCATCCACGTAGGTTGCAACCAAAGGAGAAAAAAAAATAATCAAATAAAAATAAATAAAATAAAAAATATAATATAACAAAATAATAAAAAAAAGGAACAGTGAAATTCTTTAACTATAAAAGAGGGGTGCCTCCCCTCTTCATTTGGCACCCCCTCAAGGCCTTTTGGCCTATCTTCAATTTTTCAACTACTAGTATACTAATCTAACCCCACTTTTAATATTAAAATAATACCTAAATTATTGTAGAGAGTTTGGTGACGCAAAGAGATGATTTTATATACATAGTATTCTGGTATGAATTTTAGCTCTATATTTGATTATAATGTTTATATTTTTATGGAATAAATTATATTTTTCAAGTCTTCAATAATTATTGTTAGTATTTTTATGTTGCCCATTTTTACATAAATTTAGTCATGCTTTTTTTATGTGATTTAATTGTGTTGCATAATTAATATTAATAACACTGAAATCATGCCTGTTTATTAAGTTAAGTTTTTGCTACATTATAGACATAAATTGACACAGTAACTGCTTAGCAATGCTTGATTTATTGTCACCAGAGAATAGCATAGCGTATTTTTAAACAATTTAATAAGACGAGGTGTTGTGGAAATTAATGCAAAAATTTATTCCATTAAAATATAATAATTTTAATTTGTTATTATCTTTTCCATGTCAAAATTATGTTAATTATAACAGTAGTGACAATAGTTATAATTTTCATAGTTAGCAAACCAAATCCTTAGTGAGAAATGAATATTTTGCTACTTTTTATAGGAAACTCTTATTGTGTTATAGCTTGGTATATTGACTCTTTATGTTGACTTATAGAAATAGTAAATGTGCTTGCTATTAATAAGAAAAGATATAATAAATCAAATACTTTAGATAATTATTATTTAGACTTAAAATTCCATATTAGTTACGAAACATGCAAAAAATTCTTAACCGTTTTAATTATATGTTATAAAATCTTATTTTAAAATTATCAAAAATATTTGCTTTCTTTTAATGTTGTTTTTAAAAAAATCATTTTTCACTTTAAACCGAAAATTTTCAATTTTTCAAAAACTCACCTTCTTGTGGATAAGACAACGTTTCTATACTACAAACGTCCGTATTTAAAGAATCATTTTGAGTGAGATATCATTACTCGACATAGGATTATCTCGACACATCCAAAAATAAGCACTCATTATGCTCATTAAAGACCCTACAAAATGACAAAAATCCGATCGACAATATCACAAAGATCGTCACCAAAGGAAAGAGACCGACCACTAGCTAAGACCAAAGTAAGCCTTTCCTCACACGACACAAAGAAAAACAAAAACTGCAAAGAGCGAAACTCTCACGGGATGACATATAAAAACCAGTAGGAAGATGGGAAGACGATTTCCATTATTACATGAAAAAACCTAAAATGAACCAAAGCCAAAACAACAAAGAGGTGGAAATACATCATACCATTATTGAAAAAACTAAACAAAAATGAAAGACAACTACATACAAGCAATATGATAACACCGGTTGCCTGAACCAATAAGAGATGGGGTCAAAACGACCCATCACAATTCTAAAAATAGCAAGAGCAAAGCACCATCGAAGGACACCATCGAACTCCCCCATTCAGGTCAAGCAACCTAAATGGAGAATCCAACCATTGCCAAAGACACCAGAGAATGGAGAAACAAAGCCTGCAGCCACTATATTGCCTGAGAGAGAAATTCAGTCACCTCCCAAGACCAAGACCGGCCAAACACTGGTAGCACACCACTACCTAGGACAAAGACCGGCCAAACACCTGCAGCACACCAAGACCCAAGGCTCTAAAACGTCAAAACTAGCTTGCTGACCACAGTAGACCCACCCCAGTGATGACCTAAGCCGACAAGAACTCAATCCTACCACCAGACGCCCAAATCGACCATCCCCTTCATCCATCAAACACCAGCGTTATGCTCACCAACTACAACAATGTCGGTCACTATCGTCACCATGTCGCACCTACTTTAGTGAGCCGAAAACTAGATGGCCGGCTGAATGTCGATGCCAGCCTCTAGCCCGGGAGGTGGCATAGAAAAAGGGAAACCCCAACAGAGGAGAAAAGAAGAAAGGAAAAACCCTAGGAGAGGAAACGACCGTATATCCCGGGCTTTTAGGGAGTTTAATATCTCTGTTTTGTTAAAAATTAGTTTTAATTAATTAATTTAATTAAAGCATCATGTTATTGACTGTGGCTTTGGGGCGTGACAGGGGATGAGGACGGGAAATTATTCCCTACCTCTAACCTATCCTGTTACCATCCTTGATCACTTTGTTTATGCGAAAGTTGAGTTTTTGAGTAAGAAAATCCAAAAATCCTCTCGATCATCTTTCAAAAATTAGCCCGTGTCATAACCTTCCCTCCTCACTTCAACAATCTCACTTTGAAACTTCTCATCTGACTTCCTCTTCGCTCTTTCTCCGACAACAAGTCTTTGAGATAGATACTATAGAAAGTTGTTCAAATTAATTGATTTTATTGTTGGAACTAGTAAACTTGAGGTCAACAAACTTGACATATAAGGGAAAATTTCAAAATAATTCTGGAAAATTTCAAAATAATTCTGGAAAATTTCAAAATGATTCTTACATCAATAATGAGACATTATTTAGGACAGCATAGAAAATATCATCGCTAAATGCTTTTTGAATAAAGTTTGATTTCATGAAAAAAAAAAAAGAGAGCTTGGACGAAGGTTTTATACATAATATATCTGTACCATTTCTTGGTGTTCGATACATGAGCTTCCATTATTTTAACATCCATTTTAACTATTTTCTCAGCCATTTGAAAAATGTCAACAGAATTTTACCAAGCATACAAGGACCTGTGAATTGATATAAATCAGCAATATCATATATTAGAACGTATAGAAGTCAACAGTACATCTTGAGAAACATACTAAGAACCTGTGATAATGCAACGAGAAGAAGGTATATGAATCAAATATATTTCTTACAGAATTGCAAATTTTTAAATTTCTAGCTGAGAAAAGCACTTGCCAATGTGCTTAATTGGTCAAAATTGACGTTGCTCAAAATAGCCTTGAAAATGTTGGAGAACTGACAATGAGGTAACTGGTAAAATGTGAAACTGTAGAGCCAAGGGTCGTTTTAAAGGCTCATCCATTGCAGCAAGTATTCCACTTGTCTGAACGGTAAATTACAAACGACATATCGGAAATTTGAAGAAAGTCTTAATTTCGTGGCATCCTAAGAAAATAAAAGCATTCCCCTAAAAAATAAAAAAGAAAGAAAACTACAGCATTAAAAAAAAAGTAAACTATAGAACCCCATTACTAATTATTTGTCCATCCCATTACTAATTATTTGTCCATGATATGTTAAGAGTTCAATATAATATGGGAATTAAAAATTCTAGTTACATGTGATCATAACAACTCGGAAAGAAAGTAAACCAAGATGTATAGTACGTTTAATACCAAGTCTGAGAGCAGATTTTCTAATCCCCTAGTCCCTAGATAATCCGAAAACTAAAAAGTCCGAGTGCGAAAGACCCAAAACACCATGACAAGACCATTTGATTCAATTCATGGAGCTCCAAAATAACTGAAAGTCACCTTGTTTCTTGTTCTATTTCTCAAATTTTGCAAGTCCTCATCAATATGATCTGGTTCTTGTGTCCATCCGCAATGGTTCTAGAGAAGGAATGCCCAAAACAAGGAATCCTTCATCAGGTCATTATTTCTCAACAATCGGTTGTGTGTCGTTACCTTAAGATGCTTGACATTAGGTAAGGAAGCGTCATGAGCCCTTCGCAATTCGTCTGGAAAGATGAGAGCCTAGAAAGATTTTCCATAAAACTCAACAAAGAAGGAAAGGGCACAAAGTCATCAAGGAGAGAATAAGGGTTTCCAATTATCATGTAAACATAAGATGCTTAAAAAAAGATCAAAAAAGAAAGAAAAAGCATAAATATAATTACCTCCTCTGAGTCGACTTACAGGCTTACGTTCTTAGACCAATCAAGATTTAATAGAAAATCAAGCAGATTGGTATACCAATTCAAATCATAGACCATTAATGGACCGTCAAGCCATCTCCAATAGGTAGGAGATAGTGTGATATTGGCTTCCAACAAGTTTTTAGCATTCATTGAAACTTTCGAATCTAAAATAAATTAAATTGGGAGAATCAATTGTAACATTAGATTCATCACATCTAATTGGGTCTGATTTGAAGTAGATGTGCTTCAGGTGCTGGCTGCATATTTGGAGATGTCTTACTCCATTGCAGCTATCTAACGTCAGACGTTCAAGAAGCAATAACCTTGAAATTAAGTCTACCAACCACTTGGCATCTAACTGTGATTGATAAAAGGCAAGATTTCTTAGTTTACCACAAGATGATAGAGTTGACGTGGAGCAAGTACGAGATCCATGACATACGAAAGATTCAAGATTCCTAGCTTCAACTCGGTTGGTTTTTTCTCTGTAAGAATCAATCTCCAGAAACTAAAGGCTCAACCTCAAAAGTTTAGGATTCGACAAGCCATGACAACATTTTAGAAGAAACTTCTCAAGGGAACAACATTCTAATAACAGATTATGTAGAACTTGATCATTTAAAAGGACATTCTCTAATGATAAAGATATCAAATATGGAAGACTTGCCGTATGAAGATCGTTGAAGGAAACATAACTCAGCCTTATATGAGCCAACGATCTCAAACACAATACCTACAGGGAAAACGAGAAAATGCACGAATTTTGAGATCTAACTCCTTGATGTTGCTCATAGCAACCAATCTCAACCAATCATAAAGTTTGCACCAAGAGTATCCGGTGAAGAGCTTAACTTTAGTTATTGACATATCCGTAGCATTAAGCAAATCATTCTTGCAGAGTTTAAAACAGGTTTCCACAAATCTACGTAGCTTCCTTGACCTCGAATTACCAAAATCGGCAGAATCAGAGAAGATCAATAACGGCAGAGAATACCACGTTCGATACCAACGCTTGGAAAGGAGGCTCATCCGAACAGCATCAACAGTGGGAACAAAAGTGATGCGTCCCACATCGGTTAGAGAGGGTGGTCTTGGGTGTTATATTTATGGGTTCACAAACCTCCCCTCACGAGCTAGCTTTTGGGGTGGAGTTGGTTAGGTGGGTTCGTATCATGTGGTATCAGAGCCGAACCTCTGCTGGTCGGGTGGGAGCATGTACAAAGGTTCTCTGCCGCCCGTGCGGGTTAACGACGGAGTTGGCACGAGGACGTGCAGTCTAAAGGGGTCGGGAATGATGCGTCCCACATCGGTTAGAGAGGGTAGTCTTGGGTGTTATATATATGGGTTCACAAACCTCCCCTCACGAGCTAGCTTTTGGGGTGGAGTTAGGTGGGTTCGTATCAAAAAGAGAGAATGTGATGGATAATCGCATCAGGTAATTCCGATAATCGGTCCACTTTCACATTGTTTGGTTCATGATCTTCCCTAGTTCCATCGTGCATTTTGAATCTTTCTTCGCCATTTGGATAATACTGACAGAAAGTGAAGAAGACCAAACAGATATCCAACGACACAAAAAAAAAGAAGACCTGCAGTAGTGTTTGTTGATGAGTAACCGCGAAACCCAAAATACACAAAACTCCAAAGTATAAGAAAAAAAGCGCCTTTAGTCTTTCGAAAGAAAAGAAAAAAAAACTCTTAATCAGGTATTAAAATTGGTTCTACGAAGTACGATAGATTTAAAATTGCATAAGAACCTGGAGCAAGTTGTCAGGGGTAAGAGGAGGCAAAGAAAAAAAAAAAGGAAGAAGAAGGAGAACACGTCTTAGTGTGACTGAAACATCGTAAAGTACTTCAAGAATGGAAAACCTTCATGGAATTCCTATGGTACAGAGGAGAAGAAGGAAGACCAGGAGGGGTTATAGGTTGTGGGGGGATTTGGGGACATAGCAAAGACGAATTTAAATAACGACACTTCTCAAGCAAGAAAACATAGGAACGGGTTAGTAAATGCCATTCGAAATTGTGTTTTAAAAAATTTGACTTCCAAATTTTTTCCTTTTTTTTTGGTAAATTGCCTTGTTGTATTTTAAATTATTCACTTTTTATATAATACACCTTAAATTTTTAATTTTGACACAAAATGCACCATAATATTCAAAATTATTGACAATTAAAGTCCAATAACTACTTTTAATTTTCATTAAGTACTCATTTTTATGCATTGAACTTTAATTTTTTTTTTTCAAATGACAAGCTCTTCCTTTAAAAAATGTCACTTGTAAAATTCGTGACTAAGATTGTCTATACTTTTTAACTTTTGTTAACTATTGGACTTCAATTAATAATTTTAAAATTTAGAGTATATTTTATCAAAATTAAAAATTTGAAATTTATTATATAAAAAAATAATAATAATTTAGGGTACAATAGTGCAATTTACTTTACTTTTCTTTTCTTATTTCTTGTTAGAATAAAATCGAACAATCAAAATTACAATTTTAGCTTTCAGTTTTTATTCATAGGTGAATTCCTAATTATCCCAATTACCTTAAAAAATTTGTCAATCATTCCCTTTAGAAACTCTTCCTCCAACGTCTATTCTATCTGCCTCCTCTTCATTATTATTGTTAACTTTACCTCGTTTTTGAAACTTTGAGTATTTTATTGATGTTTTGATAGATTATGAGATATACGTCGGAAATGAGCTTTAGATAAATTAAAATTTGGTTTGATACTGCATATGGAAATCTGTGTTTTGAATTCTATTAACAACGTGTTGCGAGTTAGAAACATTAATTCTACCTAGGGTGAAAATATGCAAAGAAAAATTTAAAGAGGTTCGCCTTTATTATGAGAGTTACGTTTACTTTCAGTCGTTGTAAAATAATTCATTATGATGATGAAGAGGTTTATAAGAGAAAAATTACGCCCCTTTCTCTCTAGATCTCTCTCTCTTTGTTTTTCTGAGTTACATAATTAAGCCTTGTAATGTCTTATCTATAAATTTGCAAGAAAGAGGTAACAAAAAACCCCAAAAAAGAACCTTCTTACATTAGGCTATCACACCACCCGGCCACACCCTTCACTTAGCGCTGCTGCATGCATTTTTTCTTCGCTTTGGATTTTGGCCCTCATGCGTGCAGCCATGGTTCTCCATTGGCACCCCAGCACCCGCTCTGTGCCACTCCTCACCCTGACGCCTATTTTTTAGCACTGCAGTGCGGATTTTGTTTTGGTCATTTTAATATTCTTCATAGGGTGATATTTCATAGTGCATTAATTAGGCTCCAGACTTCCACGTTGCTCATAGGAAATTAAGCGCTGCCAATGCTTTATTTTTCTAGTTTATTGAGATTTTTTTCTTTGGAATTAGATTGGTTAGAATGTTTGATTCCATTTATTGAGCATTAATGGAAGACTAAAGCACAATGCCCGGGTACAGTTTGATCAATTTCCTACGAGATAGTTTTGTGGGTCAAAATGTATTGTCAAGTGTATTCCAGCTTCGAGTATAAATAACGTGCCTAACAGATGTTCCATCCTTTTATTCCAAATTTGTGTCCAACAAAAGGCTTGGAGCTGATATTTTTAGTTAAGCTTATTTGGATGATATTCAGAAAAATGGCTCAGTTATGTTCGTAGAATTAAAATATGGCCTTATTTTGTAAATATTTTACATATGGCTCAACATGATATAATACAAAATGTGACATTATTATAATAAACTATTTCATTTGGTTATTTTTAAAATCTCTTGAAAATTGTGTTAAATTTCAATTTTATCACAATAATTTAGACATGCAGTATAATTTATTATAAGGTTAATTCTTGAAATGTTGGTTAGCTTACTGCCATGTCTATAATGGGATTTTACGGGGTGAGTGCCACAGTTAAGGTTGGTTTGGAATACTTTTTAGGATAAATAGCTTGATTGGTCCCCAACTTTTTTAGAAAGTTATAATTTGGTCCCCAACCTTTTTTTTTATTTAACTAGTTCTAACCTTTAAAAAAAAGTGCGGTTTGATCTCTAACTATTAAAGATTAAATGGAAAAAATTTTTAGACATCAATTTTTAATCAAATTTACTAAATTTGCCTTAAAATAATATTAAATAATATTAAAATAAGATTAAAAAACAAAATGTATTAAAAAATTAAGGAAAAAAACAGCAAACTAAAAGGGAAAAAAAATCCCCAAATCTAACTCCTCCCCAATCACCCACCCTTGGCCATCGCCCCCCCTCCCATGCTCACGATCCCTCCTCCGTGCCTAACTCCGTCATAGCCCCCTCCCTATTGACCCTACCTTTGTTGCATGCAACAAGACCCTATCTCCAACTCGCAACTTACTCCCCTGCCCACCTAACCTTGTCGCGGCCTACCCCCTTGCCCACCTACCCTCTGCAACCACGTCAATCACCTCCTTCCCTGTCCTACCCAATTTAGATCGAGATAGAGATAGAGATAGAGCTACAATGGGTAGGGGATGCTGAAGGGGGAAGGGTGATGCCAAAGGAGGTGGGAGGGGGGCAACGATGGGGTTGGAGTAGAGATATGTAATGGAGATTTTTTTTTTCTTTTGAGTTGAGATCTAATTTTTTGAGAAAAAAAGATTTGATTTTTTTTTTTTTAAGAATGAGATCTGATTTTAATAATATATTTATTATTATTTATTTATTTTTCTATGTTTTAATTTTAATTTTTTTAAACACATATTAGATATTTTTCTAAAATGCCCTTACTAAGGTGATAAAATTTTTTTTCCATCCAAACTTAATAGTTAGGGACCAAATTGCACATTTTTTTTAAAGACTAGACTCGGTTAAATAATAATAAAGAAAGATTGGAGACCAAATTGTAATTTTTTAAAAAGGTTAGAGACCAACCAATCTATTTACCCTACTTTTAATATTCAAGGATGAGTATCCAATGAGAATATTAACTAAAATGTATTCGAGGACAAAAAAGGTAATAATAACTGTGACATGTTTTGTTGATGGGGATTTAAATGTTTTCTAACTCTTTCTGTTCCCTTTTGCTAGGGTTTCCCCTTTTCCCCTTTGATGGGTCCCCTCCTCTGTGTGGATTTGAAGGGCCAGAGTCCAACGCTGGCCATGGGTTGGCTTTTGAAGTCTTGGCCCTTTGGATGAGTGTTAGACATGATGCCCTAAGGATTAAAATATTGTAATATGTTTTGGAGACATTTTATGAATAAAGTGTTTACTTATTATTCATATATCAAACGTTGCCCTCTTTATGTTCATATCTATTGAATATATGATAAACAAACAAAAGCCTGAGACTATCGGTCTAGCCTTCAAGAATCGTGCATATGATGGATAGTTATCGGAAGACATGAATCGTCAAGGTGATGGTCTAAATCATAAGATCCACACTCGGGGAATAAAGTTGGGCACTTTATTCCTACTAAGATGGTTTTGTTGTCTATATCCCTAATGAGAGATGACTTCTCTTGGTCATCAGAGTGGGACTCCAAGTAGAAACATTGGTGCATTGTCATAGGTGATGATGTATCAGATTAGGACAAAAAGTTGAATTGATTTGGTTAATAATTCCATTTATGCAAATCGATTTACTTTAGACAATCATATATATTGTGCCTTAATCTTGAAATGACTAATGGGGCCGTGATCTTGACTTATGTCTTTTGATGTGCCAAAGGGTGGCATCTTAACTTAATGATGGTATACGTTGGAGGTATGACTCTTGATTGACGTAAACTCATTATTTATAGATATGGAATCCATAGCTCTCTTTGTAGATTTAATGATATTCTCTTATATGTGTTATCCTGTAATAATCTAGGAATCTAGATCAGAGTGGCTGAATCAATATGGTTATAGAGATGTGAACCTAATTGGATTGAAAAATATAGAAAATTTTGATTTGTATGGAATGTTTCTTCCATTGAAGATTTTGGATTAGCCAAGTTCCTTCCTCCTAGGTGTTTCCTCTTCATTTTCTTCTCATGAAACTAGGTCAATTGACAGTAAAGGGTTTTGTGGCTATGTTGCTACAAGTAAACTTTAAATGAACTCTTTTTTTTAAAAAAAAAAATCTTTAATTTTAATTTATGCTAATCACATGCTTGTATTTACTAGACTCAGTTCCCTTGCTAGTTATAACTTGAATTATGTTCTGTTTATCCCTTCAATATATCCTCTGTACTTGTTTTCTTATGTTATTATCTAGAAGATCAAAATTCCTAGCCTTGCCCAACCAACTTTAAAACAAAAGTCTAAAATAAAAAGTGGTCTCATTATGAATAAGTCTTGTTCAAGAGATAAGAATTGAGCCTTTAGTAAAACAGTGTGGTTTTCATTGATGATGGTATTAAATCGCCTAAAAACACTTGCATATTATATGAAATATAACACCAAAAAATAGAACAAGAACTCATCTGATTGCAAAACTTTTATGTGGTGTAGCCAGGCTCTGATTAACCAAAGTTAGAAATTCAAAATTAGGAAATCTATACATGAACATGTTGGTTGTATGTAGAGCCAAAACTATCAACTTGAATTAAATTTGCAAAAGAAAGCCCATCAGTTTCTTCTGATGCCAAACTGTTAGTTTTGCAATTCAATCAAACCATCCAATAATCGACTTTAAAATGTTGCTTGCATTTTTGCTGCTGATTGATGAAGTGTCTTCTGTTGAGGTCTTAAGACTAACCTTTGACAAGAATTGTCCTAGAACTTGTTTCTCTCTACATTTCATAAATTTTATCATGAAGAGCATTTATTATGAATTCCGAAAATATTTATGTTTTTGTATTTGTTTGTCCTTTTTAGTGTGTGCGTGTATATATATATATAAAATATTTTTTTCCCAACAAAAAACCAACTAATGCAGAAGAAAACAAATGGTAAAAAAGGACAGGCCAAGCATACTTTCACTTGTCTGGTTATTTTAGTTAAATAAACCAACTAAGGGAAAACTCTGAATTTTGCATTTTGAGCTCATATACTATACATAAAAGCATGAATTATTTAATTATTTAAAATTTATAGGATTAGGAGGAGCTTGAAGAAGAACAGAGTTTGAAGTGGCAGCCATACATGGGCAAGACCCAAAATTTTTGAGCTTAAAAGTATGAAATGTAACATATAGCTAATTATTTAATTAGTTAAATGCCTAAGTAAATAACATTTGTATAACACTTGTAAGTTAATAACACTTGTATATGTTCTTAGTAATTTTCTTTTGTATACATTATTTTAACAAATTTGGTAAAAATAATAATTTTTATAGCTCTTCGTTTTTCAAGTGGCTTAAATGTTAGTAACGAAGACTGAATGAAAGTGCCGAAGGGTTGCCCTCCAATCATATAACCATTTACACATATCATTCACTTTGTAACACGAACAAGAAGAGACTTAATACTATTGGTTCGAAATGTATATGGTTTTAGTGGTCACCATCCAATTGAACTTAGCTCATTATTTTTGTAAAATGTGAAACCACAATTATTATTATTTCTTTTGAGCTTAGGGGACAAGGAATTTAAACTTTGCATCTTAGAATGTAGCTAAGTGTAGAATTACCATAAGGTTAAGTTGCAACCTCCGTTATTAAGGGTGGCACTAAACCTTTCAAGAAGCATGCTTGATGTGTTAGGTAGTTTTCCTCACTGTTTCCTCTCACTTTCCTCACCAAAAAATATTCCGAGCAAAAAATTATTATAAAAATACAAAGAAATTGACTTCCAATTCCAAACAATAAGGTTGTCTATTTGGTAAAATCCACAAATGCAAGTGCACATTATCGATCAAGTAATAAAGTAATGAGTATGAGTGTCGTCTCACAAGGGCTGTTGAATAATAACCTAATTAACTACTAAAATTGGATTAATCCTAAAATTTATCTAGCAAGTCAAATGAAGTTGAAATGAAACTAGGCATAATACTAAAAATTAAAACTGATTTAAGAACATAATATACTTGAAGTAAAGGAATAAAACCAATGCGAGTTAAGCGTTAAGGCATTTGATTTCACCATAATCGCTAGATGTGAATTTCAAATAATTATGCACCCTAATTGGTAATAAACATATGATGGCGAAAATTCCCAATTTATTCACTATCCTATCTCTAGGTATAGTAAGCTTACTTAGTTTATTAATCCACTATATCTCTATATGGATTTAAATAAACCTAAGTGCATTAAGATCCATGAATGTTCCCAGTTTATAATGAATCTGTTGGGTCATCTTATCACCGAAAGCCACACAAATAACATGGTATTTCTCTATCCACATTTAATTTATGGTTATATGTTTTATGAAGCATTTGCATATTCTCTCTTCTTAGCTTCAAACATGCACATCAGTCATTTAAATGGTAGCTAATCATCCAAACGTATTACGAACAATAACATACAACTCACATGAATAAAGTCAATTATGGTGCATAAATAAATATGAAATTTACATCATTGTGATTAGGCTACATCGTAGCCTTAAGTAAGAAAATTAGAACATAATTGAAAGAGAAACAAAAATGGAAAATTTAATTAAATCAAACATCATGAGTTAAAAGAACAAGAAATTATGTCACCAATCTCTCACTTCTTACTCGGGGTTGCTTGAAAACTTCTAAGAAAAGTCAACAATGCTCTAGAAAATAAAAACCCTTGATGTCCTTTGATAATTACATCTTCATCTATTTATACTACTCTTAGGTTAACTAAGTTCATTTTTTCATGTCCAAAAATCACGCCTGAGAATCACCATTGGCGTCACGGCCCTCTTTTCTAGCACCGCGGCGCTTGTCACTTTTTTTTCGTCGTAGCACCACGGCGTTGGAATTGGAGCACCACAGCGCTAGCTCTCTGCCAAGAGATGGTTGAGCAAGCCAAACTCGGGCGTCATGGTGCTCCTTTTGGGTGCCATGGTGCTTTTTTTCTGCCAAGGAGCTTCCTCTGGTTCTTGCTTGATTTGTAATTTTTTTCTCCATTTTCTTGTGCTCGTGCTCCCTTTTCTTTTCTTTCCCTATTTTTTTTTCTTTCAACCTACATCATTAAAGGCAAACCTTTATAAAAATGGGTGTTTCATGTGATTTTTCTTGAGAATATAGCAATATTCATTAACTAAAAGTGGCCAAATAGCTCTCTAAACTAGAGTTATCAAAACCCCCAAACTAACTTTTGCTAGTCCTCGAGCAAAACCAAGAAAAAACACAAACATGGAATAACAAATCTTCAAGATGTCCTCCAAAATTTTTCCTTCCTGCAATTCAAAGAAAAGAACAAATTTCCATCCAAACATTGAGATTGATTTGCTAGTTAAGACTAATTCTAATTCCATGACCCATGTGTGTGTGTGTGTGCTTTCCATTCTTTTCAAATTGTGTGTAGTTTAGAGACATCCACATTGCTATGTAAACCCTTGTCGATTCTGTAAAGACCAAGTTTCATAAGTTCACCTTTCATTTCTTTCTCCACTAATGTAAGCTAACCATCTGACCAAAATCGTTAGGACTTTATTAGCTTATAATGTAAGGCTGGGCTACAGGTGAGATAAAAGTCAATTTAGGCTCAATTCACCCATCCCATGTTGATTTCAAAAAGCACTTAGATCATACCATCATCCTCAATCACACTCTTTTCAACCCCTTTCTTTGTCTTCGTCAACACTTATTGTTGTCATTCCCAACACCTTTTACTTTGTGCTGTTGTTGTGTTTTTCTTTTCTTTTTTATTTTTATTTTTATTTTTTTGATATATTTTTTTCTTTTTGATTTTTTTTTAACTTTTTTTAACACTAGTAAACTTGATGGATATATAACATGAGTTTAACAAGGTGCATCAAATAATAAACTCAAATAAATAGTACCCTCTAAACTCTAAATAACTTCCATGCTCAAAAGAACCTCCTCAATCAAATAACAAACTCAACAACTTCCTCGCTCCACCTAACCTCCCAATTATGCGCAAAACACCTTAGAAATCAACATGTTTAGGGGTGTGGGACAAGGTATAATTTTTGGCTAGGTTAACAAATATGGGTGACAAAGAAAGAATGAAATCTGTATCAAGGCTCAACGGGTTGACTAAGGATGCATAACCAAAGTTCGCTTCAAAGGCTCAAATGATCCAAAACTAGCATAAATCATATTTCAATCAGATGTAGCCTAGGATTTTGCCTTAAGAGAAAATCAGATGAATTCTAAAACATGGGTGAACATCAACGGGACATACACATAATTCAAAAATTCCATATTCTAGTGCTCAATAAATGGATCATAAATTCATAATTAGAATTAAATAACAAATCCATCACAAGTTTAGACAAAAATTCACACCCCTTTAAGAATTATAGGACATCCAAATAAAGGATTCAATCATATCCAAATTTATCATTGCAGGTATGTATCACTTCAAGTTTCAAAAAGGGTTAACAAAATTTTAAAAAATAAGAATTTTTTTTAAGATAAAGAAAATTTTGTGGCGGGGGGGGGGGGGGGGGGGGGGGGGGGGGGGGGGGGGGGG
>CAMOHE010050831.1:0-47822 GCA_946598075.1 Artocarpus hirsutus | reverse complement strand
TCCCCCCCCCCCCCCCCCCCCCCCCCCCCAAAAAAAAACTAAATAAAGCATTGCCCTCAATGCACAAATAGAAAAGGAGAAAAGGTAAGGGAAACCCCTTGAGCAATGAATGAGGTCAATGTGACTCGCAGTAGATGCATGAAATTCGAGAAGGGACCTGGACAAACAAAGAAAACAAAATGCAAAAACCTTAATAACTTGAGAATGAAAAGAAAACCTAACTAAAAAAAAACAAATAAAAAAAATATTGAAACTGAAATCAAGGCTCATTGCTATCAAGAAAATGCGGCAAAGGTGGCAGTTGAGATTCATCCATGCCCAAGTGTCGAGCAATTGCCGACATCATGGCAATGTTGTATTCTAGGCCCAATTCCAAACAACGCAAATGGGCAGTGAGTTGCATGCCTAGAGCAGGAATGGACGACGATGAACCGACAGGATCGAGGTGTTTGGATTGCGGGGGCTGGCTCGAAGAAGAAGCAACTGAGCACTACTGAGGCTGCAGATGGGATCTTGGTCTTGGAAACTTTCCAAAAATTTTTTGTTTATGATCTTCATCGGTTGCACCAGCGCTTCTTCTTGGTCAAAATGGACTCTGGCATCAATGCCCAGCCTGGTGATGAGAGAAGAATGACCTAAGCTGCTAGTCTTTGAACCACTAGTAGTTCGAAGAATGTTGTCTTAGATCACCTTCCCAACATCAATAGTTTTGCTTATAATAATAGCAAATAACAAGGCAGCTCTATCCTTTGTAACATCAAAAAATGCATTACAAGCATCAATTTGGCAGCAAGAAAATATAACCAGGCCTTTATTTTCCTTATCCAATGCGGCAGATGGGAAAGACACAGCTTCTCCCTTCCTTGTTATTTTCCACTATGTACCTTGAAGAGCCACCGTCTGAAGGACTTCCTCATAGTCCAAGTCCTCACTAAAATACTCATAATATTCATCATTGTCAATATTAGGGAGCCCATAATACCTATTAATGGTGGTTTTATCAAAATGAACTATCTTACCTCTTACTCTTACCTAAAGATTGTCATGTTTCGGTGCATTGGCATAGAACTCGCAGACAATGGGGACCACAGCAGCCTCAGATTGTTCAATAAACTTACTCCATCCTCTCCTCATGACCATGTTAAGGAATGCTGTAGAAAAACCATCACTAGGATCTAATCCCCGCTCTGGCACTATAGTTTTCTTGATAATTGCATCATTGTGTCACTTTGGAGCTGCCTTGCTTACAAAGCGATTGGATGAGGTGGATGATGAGGTGGAAGTACGTGCGTGCTTAAAAGCCATTTTTTTCTTTTTTTTGGTTTTTTTTATTGGTTTGTTTTTTTTGAAAGAACACACTAAATAAAAACTAAGCACTCAACACTAATGACTATTCCCTAAAACTACATAAAGGGCACCCAACACTTCCAAAATGCCACTTGCCAAACAACACCAAAACCTAGAACCTTAAACCCCTTAAATGCTCATAGTAAATCCTAGCTTGATAGTTTATTGAGAACTTGAAATCACAAATATACTAAGAAGCTTCAATCTTCATGGAAAATCACAAAAAATAAAAAAATAAAATAAATAATAAAAAAATGAAATGAAAGGGAGATGACTTACTTGATAAGGAGAGAGGAACCCTTGTGGAGAGGCCCTTGAGCTCCAACAATGGAGTTGAGAAAGTGGGAAGAATGTAGCCAAAACGTTGGGGAGGTTAGTCTTTGCAAGGCTTTCTAGAGAGAGAAGAAGTGAGAGAAAAAGAAGTTAGATTTTAGTGAGAGAAAGTGAATGGGTGAAAATGTGGGAAAGAGGGTGAGTGGGTGTATTTAAGCTCTCTCTTTTTTTTTTGGAATTATGCAAAATAGCGCCGCGACGCTGGAATTATAGTGCCACAGTGCTGGGGTCCTATGTGTTTTTTTTTGCCTGCTTCTCTTTTTTTTGGGCGTTGCGGTGTTGGAATTATAACGCCGCAGCGTGTTGCCTCTGCATGAAAACCCTTGTGAGCCTCCTAGATGAGTGCCGCGGCTCTAGAGTTATAGCGCCACGACGCTTTGCTTTTGCCACAACCAACTTTGCTTGTCCTCAGATGGGCACCACAGTGCTCCAAATTGAGGGCTGCAGTGCTTGGATTTTGCCCAAAAAAAAAAAAAAAACTCAATTTACCTAAAGGCTTTTTTCTGCATGCTCCCTTGCTGACTTCAACACTTACATAAAAAGATCGAAACTTGAGAAACAAAAATAACCTAATCGTTTTCTTTTTTTATATATATTTTTTATTTTTTTATTATTGTTATTTTTATAAACGACATGATAGACAGGCAAAAGTTTTGGGTTGCCTTCCAAGAAGCGCTTGCTTTATAGTCTTTAGCCAAACTGTCTCAGCTGTCACTTTGTAAGAGATTGTAACTCAACGGTAGTTTTATGCCTGTTAAAACCACAAACAAAGTAGGGCTTCAAGCGCTGACCATTGACCTTAAATGTGCCTTTGGTGTCATGTGTAACCTCTATTACTCTAGATGGAAAGGCTTGCATTACTGTAAACAGTCCTGACCACCTAGAGTTCAGCTTACCTAGAAACAATTTAGGGCGAGAGTTATAGAGCAAGACCTATTGACCAATTGCGAAATCTTTTCTGAGAATGTGCTTGTCATGCCATCTTTTTGTTTTCTCACTGTAAAGCTTAGCATTTTCATAAGCATCAAGCCGAAATTCATCCAACTCATTCAGTTGCAACAATCTGGCCTCACCGGTCAAATGCACATCAAAGTTCAAGAATTTAATTGCCCAATAAGCCCTATGTTCTAGCTCTACTGGCAAGTGACATGCTTTTCCAAATACTAGCCTAAAATGGGACATCCCAATAGGAGTTTTGAATGCAGTCCTATATGCCCAAAGTGCATCATCCAGCTTAATAGACCAATCCTTCCTAGAGACATTCACTGTTTTCTCCAAAATCTTCTTGATTTCCCTATTTGAGACCTCTACCTCACCATTAGTCTAAGGGTGATAAACTAGTGCAACCTTATGTGTGACCCCATATTTACCCAAAAGTCCCTCAAATTGCCTGCTACTAAAATGCGACCCTTGATCATTTATGATTGCCCTAGGGGTGCACAACCTTAGTATCATTTGTTGGCACAGCCGCAGCCTCTATCCACTTAGACACATATTTTGCAAACACCAAGATATATTTATTCCCAAATGAAGGTGGAAACGGTCCCATGAAATCAATACCCTAAACATCAAATAATTTGCAAACAATAATATTGTTTAAGGCATTTCATTTTTCTTGGAAATGTTTCCAGTTCTTTAGCATCTATCGCATGCGGCTGCATAAGAGTGTGCATCTTTGAAGAGTGTGGGCCAATAAAAGCCTGATTGCAACACTTCAGCTGCAGTTTTAGAACTACCAAAGTGGCCACAGCCTCTGCATCATGACAAAGTTGTAGGATACTCACCATTTCATCCTCAGGAGCACATCTTCTTATCACCTGATTTGCACAAACTATAAACAAGAATGGTTCTTCCCAAAAATAATGTTTAACATCAGAAAAGAATTTTTTCTTTTGTTGATATAACAAATTAGGGGGTAGAACATTACTTGCCAAATAATTTACAAAATCAACGTACCAAGGGGCTTGTGTGGACTTGATAGAAAATACCTGCTCGTCAGGAAATTCCTCTAGAATTGGGTTGGCCATTTCATCATGATTAGGAATTCTAGACAAGTGATCTGTAACTAGATTTTCAGTTCCTTTCTTATTTTTGATTTTCAAATCAAACTCTTATAGCAACAAGATTCACCTGATTAGCCTGGGTTTGGATTCCTTCTTTTCTAACAAGTACTTTAAAGCAAAATGATCAAAGTAAACAATTACTTTAGACCTAATCAAATAAGAGCGAAATTTATCAAAGGCAAAAACTACCACCAAAAGTTCCTTTTCGATTGTTATGCAGTTCAATTGTCCCGACAAGGTTTGACTAGAGTAATAGATGGTTTGAAAAATTCCATTCTTTTTTTGGCCCAACACTGCTCCAATTGTAGAATTGCTTGCATCACACATGAGCTCAAAGGGTAAATCCCAATCTAGTGCTACCATAATAGGCACTGTCACGAGCTTTTCCTTCAATGTGTTAAAAGCCTATAAGCATTCATTGAAAAAAAAACAAATGGAGCATCTTTAACCAACAAATTAGATAGAGGGCTAGTGATTTTAGAGAAATCCTTTATGAACTGCCTATAAAATCCTGCATTTCCCAAGAATCCAAAAACAAGTTTCACAGATGTGGGTGGAGGTAATTTTGCAATAACCTCCACCTTGGCTCAATCGACTTCTATGTCGTTTCTAGAGATCTTGTGTCCAAGCACAATTTCTTCCTATACCATAAAGTGACGCTTTTCCCAATTCAAAATAAGGTTAGTTTCCTCACATTTTTGTAACACCAAAGCCAAATTATGTAAGCATGAATCAAATGATGAGCCAAAAACAAAAAAGTCATCGATGAAAATTTCAATGAATTTCTCAACCATATAAAAAAAATGACCATATCAGAAAAGTGGCCGGTGCATTACAAAGACCAAAGGGCATCCTTATATATGCAAAGGTGCCATAGGGACAAGTGAACATGGTTTTTTCTTGATCCTTTGGTGCAATAGGAATCTGATTATACCCTTAATATCTATCTAGAAAGTAATAAAATTCATGTCCTACAAGTCTTTCCAACATCTAATCAATAAATGGCAAACGAAAATGATCTTTCCTAGTGGCATCATTTAATTTTCTATAGTCCATGCAAACACTCCACCCAGTAACTATTCTAGTTTGAATTAATTCATTATTATCACTCTTTTGAACAGTCATACCTTTTTTCTTTGGCACAACTTGCATAGGACTTACCCATGAACTATCAGATATTGGATAGATGATCCCAGCGTCTAATAGTTTGATGACCTCAACTTTCACCACTTCTCCCATTTTTGGGTTTAGACACCTTTGGGGTTGAATGGTGGGCTTGTATTTCTCCTCCATAAGAATTTTGTGCATGCAAATGGAGGGGCTTATTCCCTTGATGCCTGCAATCTTCCATCCAATTGTGCTTTTGTGCGCTCTTAACACCCTGAGAAGTTTTTCCTCCATGAGACCTGTCAAAGAAGAAGAGATAATTACAAGCAGTAACGATTTGCCATCTAAATAAGCATATTTTAAATGAGAAGGTAAGGGTTTAAGCTCAAGAATTTGAGGCTCTTCAATTGACGACTTAGGCCTTGTGGTGGACTGTCGTAGTTCTATAAGTTGCAGTGCCTCATTCCTCAAAATTGGTGGATTTGCCTCCAAAAAGTCTACATATTCCCTTATTTCCTCATTCTCAACATCCGTACTAGTAGATTGTATTAGGCAGGCTTCAAGCATGTCCTTGAAAGCGTTTTCCTAAAAAACCTTAGATACCAACTTATCAACAGTGTCAATTCTAAAACAAGACTCATTAGTGAAGGGATATTTCATTGCTTCAAACACATTAAAGGTGACATGATCATCTTGAACCTTGAGAACTGATTTTCCTTATTGCACATCTATCAAGGTTCTTCCTGTTGCTAGAAAAGGACGGCCTAAAATGAGCGAAACCTCATGATCTTCCTCCATTTCTAGAACAATGAAATCTATAGGAAAAATAAACTTGTCAACCTTTACTAGTACATTGTCCACAATACCTCTTGGGTGCTTAATTGTTCGATCTGCAAGTTGAAGTGACACTGTGGTTGCTTAACCTCTCTCAAACCTAATTTCTTAAAGACTAAAAAGTGAATTGATACTAGCACCTAAATCACATAATGCTTTTTCAAAATAAGAGTTACCAATTGTACAAGGAATTGTGAAACTTCCTGGATCTTTTAGTTTAAGTGGCAACTTATTTTGTAGAATAGCTGAGCACTCCTCATTCAACTTCCAAGTTTCATAGTCCTCTAGCTTCCTTTTTTTTGCTAAAATCTCTTTCAAAAATTTTGCATAACTAGGCATCTGTGCCAAAGCATCTTCAAAAGGAACGTTAATATGCAAATTTTTAAACACATCTAGAAATTTAGAGAACTGCTTATCTATCTTGTGTTGTTGAAGCCTTTGAGGCAATGGGATATGAGGCACATAAGCTTGGGAAAAGCTTGCTCTTGCATGCCTCATTTGGTTACACAACAATTTCTTCTTCTTGTTCATTAGGGGTCTCTTTTTGTGCATCTTCTTGCCCTACTTGCTTGCCACTTCTCAGAGTTAGTGCCTTCATATTCTCAATAGGATTATTTTTTGTGTTGCTTGGCAATGAACCCTATGGCCTGCCTGAAATCATGTTGGCCATTTGTCCTATCTGCATTTCTAGATTTTTGATGGATGCCTCTTAATTCTGGAGTCGTGCATTCGTACTCTTCATAAAATCTTGAGTGGACAAAGCCAGTTTGGCGATAATGTCTTCCAGATTAGGCTTTTTCTCATCCTGTTGCTTGAAACCTGGTGGTGGTCTCATTGCATTCTGATTGCTCCATAAGAAGTTAAGATGATTTTGCCACCCTGAATTGTAAGTGTTGGAGTAGGGATTATTTTGCGGCCTATTTAAATTTCCAACAAAGTTAGCATTTTCAGTAGGCTGAGCAAAAGTATTACCTACTTGGCATTTAGTGCTAGCATGTCCTCCTCCACAAAAGTCGTAGGTCGCATTCTGAATTCTCATGACCGAAGCACTCATATGGTCTATCTTTCTATTAAGTGCTTCAAACTAAGCTATGACTGCAGACAGTGCATCCACTTCATGAACTCCCATAGTTCACCTAGTTTGTAGCTTTTAATAGGCCACTGATAGTTATTTGATGCCATTTCTTCTATTAGATCAAAAGCCTCCTCAGGTGTTTTATTATTTAATGTCCCGCCTGCAGCTGCATCAATGGTAGCACGAAGACTTGCACTAGACCAATTATAAAAAGTTTGTACCTGCATCTAGACTGGTAATCCATGATGTGGGCACCTTCTTAGCAACTCCTTGAATCTTTCCTAAGCCTCATATAGTGACTCATTGTCCATTTGCAAAAAATTAGTAATATCATTATGCATTTTTGCAGATTTTGTTGGAGGGAAAAACTTACCAAGGAATTTCTAGGCCATAGTATCCCAAGTCGTAATTGATCCTGTAGGAAGAGATGTGAGCCAGTTCTTGGCTTTATTCCTCAGAGAGAATGTGAACAATCTCAACCTAATTGCATCATCTAACACTCCATTAAATTTAATAGTGTCACAGATTTCGAGGAAGGCATCAATGTGGGCATTTGGATCATCACTTGGTAGCCCACTAAATTGCACCGATGGTTGTATCATTTGGATAAGAGATGACTTGATCTCAAAATTGTTTACTTGAATGGCCGGCCTCTTGATGCTCGAAATGGCCCCATGAACAGTTGGTGCTACATAATCTCTCAAAAGTCAACGAGGATTTTCTGTAACGCCCCCTCGTGGATATCACAAATGTCGTTACATTCATTCAATTTGCTATTATTTAAGACAAGATATTTAAATGAAAACATATAACAGAAACCTACCCCAGGATCCATGCATACATTTTTTTTATATCTATAATAAACAATTTGATTATAAACATTCCTTAAATAGTTTATCACATCAAAACAAAAGAATGATAATTTGAATAAAAGTCAACACAACTTTTAAAATCTGCTTACACAGTTTGGTAGGTCGAACTTCAGACTTCGACAGGCTAAACTAGATCGACAGTCCAAACTTAAACCACCAGCAGGCCGCTTGAGGCTCTACAAATCAGGGTTTTAAAATCTCTGAGAACGGTACGCTGACACAGGATAATCGACAGGCCGATCAGTGCATCAACAAACCTACCAAAAATGATTGGCAGGCTGATCGGATGTTAAAACAAAATTTTTAATTTAAAACAAGTCTCAATATTTTGAAATGCTGAAGACAAATAATAATACTATAAAGTTAAAGAGACATAGTTCAAATCTTTAAGACCGTGCAAATAAACATACTCAGGTACCCAAACATACTTAGAAAACAAAACATAGTTTATAACTTTTTAAAACTTCTTTGGTGTGTTCCATTTTCAATCCATCCTGTATAGCTCACATGCCTTTCCTTGCCCTCCACCTAATCCATTATTCTCTTACCCTTACAACATGATGTAAGACTAAGTAAGCAAAAGGCTTAGTAAGTATATTTTCTATCTCACAATATAAAACATTTTATGGAAACATCATAACCATAATCATCATCATTTTCATCATAAAAGTGCACTAGGCACAGTTTCATATAGAACATATCTTTTGTTAACATTTACCATATTAAATCTTCATTCATTTTATCTTTAGGGGCCCAAATGTTGCACCATTATCATCATTGTAGGCGTGCCATCATGAGAGGAGAAGGGTAATTAATCCCAAATCAAACATGACATCGTAAACATAAACATAGCATTACATTGGATGTGCAACACTTATTTAAGTGATACATATTTATGCTTTCAAACTTTAAAATACATTATCATCTAATATGCATAACTCTTGATAATTCAAACTTTTATAATAAAACATCAATAACACCGTCAAAGAATCATCATAGAAATCATCATGAATATGAATTTCAAAATCTTCACAAACCATATCATGTTGTAGGTGAGAATGTACTTACTTGATAAGCTTGCTTTACTTAACCGTATCTTAGGTTACGTCGCCATGATCTCGATGAGCTCACTTCTTGGTGTGTTCATGTCTTACATTTATTTACACATAAAATTAATATTCATTCTCATAAAATTTTCCAACATCATAAAACATCATCCAAGCTTCAAACTCAAGAAAATTACAAGTACACAGTTGCATTATAGCATCATACAAACATTCATGCTAAACTAAAAATTAAAGAATTTGCCTGACCTTTATCAATTCATAGCTCAATAACTTATAATTCGCACACAATTCAAGCACCAAACTTGGCAATGACAAAGTTATCATATAAACATATTACCATGATTTTTCATTGGTCATAAAAACTTCATTTAGCAATTTAAATAAGTCACATAACACACAATACCAAAACTGCCAGCAATAGTTAGGCAGTAAACTATCTCAGTTTAAGTCTATTTATCACATTATTGATGTAATATAAAAATCTACAAAAATTAATACATATAATAGACCCTATAACTATAACATATCCAAAATTCACTTTTAAATAGAATCCCAAAATAGTCCAAACTGTGCCTTAGAAAGCAAAGGTAATAATAACTTCCAATGTGTCAGGCAGTGAGTTACATACATCCATCATATTCCAATAATTAAAATAAAATTACTACAACCCTAATATTTATATGACAACTTATTAACATATAATTATAGAAGCACAAAAAATTTCATCACCAGATAAAATCATTAGTCATACAAAAACATCACACAACCAAAAGTCCAAAAATTCATATATAGAACAGTCACAAAACCAAGTCTTAAATGAAAAGTCATTAACACATAAATATGCATCATATCATCATGAGACTTTCCAATTCAATACATAATATATTTATGAATATATTTTCCAAATTTCGTGCAAGATATCATTCATTTACCCTATGAACCAAAACTACATTTTTGTGCAACATAACAAATTAGCAACAATTCATTATGAGGGGCAGAGAAAAGAAAATTCATATCTCAGTGTAGAAAAATCCAATTAGTGTGAAATTTTGAGGAATAACACATAACATATACATGAATAACATATTAAAATTTTAGGGCAAATGGAAATTTGTAGGCAAATATATGGGGGTCAGATTACAAGTAGATTACAATTTTAGAAATACAGGGAGCGAGTCTTACCTCAAAACAATTCTTCTCAACTTTCCTTTGAATTCACCCAAAAGAAGACTCAATGTTTCATTCAAATCTTTGCAACAAAAATTTAGGGAGAGAAGGAAGAAAACATGAAGAAGGAAGAAAGAACATGTCTGAGAGAATAGAGAAAGAGAGCGCGCGTGATAGAAGAAGGGAGATAGTTTACGTGAAAAGATGAAAATGGTGTAAAAGGGAGAGATGTCTTCTCTATAATATCAGAATTTTTTTGACTAAATTTAGGGTAAATTCATGTGGGAATGGAGAGAAATGGGGGAAAGTCAAATTGGTTAAGATTCACTTATCATATTTCAACTTTCAAAAATAAGAAACCATATCAAATAATTCAAATCATCAAAAGGTCAAACATCTTCATTACCTAAAATAAAGAAATGCACCAAAAATATGCTAGTCAATCATAATTAATTATCCAATTATATCCAATCATCATTGTCATAATTTTGGGAGATTGCTGCTAATTGCTTGTTAGCTATCTTCGGCCTACCGACTGCTCAATTCGACCTGCCAAAGACATGAGCTCAGGCCTGCCGATTAAGTTCATTGGCCTGCTGTTCTATGAAGGACAATTTAGCCTGTTGAACTTGAAGGATCAGCCTACCGAACTGCCATAAACACTAAAATATAATAGACATTAATTTAATAATTAAACAATTATCAAGCAAACAACATAAATGACATAAACACCTTGAGCACGTCAATTCCACGTGACCGTCACCTATCATAATATTTAGATTAAAATAGTCAATAACATTATATCACATATCAATAAGGAAATTACTAACATTATTATTCATTTGACATAATACGTTACATGAAAATTGGCAGATATTACAATTCTCCCCACCTTATAAGAGTTTCGTCCTCGAAACTCAAAATAGTTTCGGATACTTTGTTCTTATGTCATCTTCATGTTCCTATGTAGTTTCTTCCACTTGGTGATTTTGCCATAAAACCTTGACCAATGGAATTTCTTTATTCCTTAAGGTCTTGGTTTTTTCGATCTAGAATCTCCACTGGTTTCTCTTCATAACTGAGGTCATCTCGTATTTTGAGCACCTGTGGCTTAATCACGTATGTAGGGTCTAGGACATATTTCTTGAGCATCAAAACATGGAACACATCGTGCATAGCTAACATTTCTGATAGCAATCTTAACTTATATGTTAACTTGCCTATTCGCTTAACGATTTCATAAGGTCTGATAAATCTTGGGAGCAACTTGCCTTTCTTCCTGAACCTTATTACTCTTTTCAGTGGTGCAACCTTTAAGACCACCGAATCACCTACAGTGAATTCTAAGGGCCTTCTTCTTTTATCAGCATACCTTTTCTGATGGCTTTGAGTGGTCTCTATTCTTCTTCTTATCAACTTTATCATTTAGAGGTATCGTTGACAAAATCAGTCGTTTTATCATCAACTTCTTTTCAGCAGCGCTTTGCTAACATATAGGCAACCTACATTTCCGTCCATACAGGACCTCATAGGGCGCCATCTCAATCGTCGCCTGGTCACTATTATTATAAGCAAACTCCGCTAATGGTAATATTTTACACTAGCTAGTCTTGAAGTCGAGAGCACAGGCTCGAAGCATATCCTCTAAAGTTAAGTTCGTCATTTCTGTTTGGTCGTCTGTCTGATGATCAAATGCTGTACTGAAGTGCAACTTTGTTCCTATTGTAGTCTGGACACTTTTTCAAATCTTGGACATGAACCTGCCGTCACGATTAGAAATGATAGACTTAAAGATTCCATGAAGTCACATAATTTCCTTGACATAGAGTTCTGTTAACCGTTCCATAGAGTAAGTGATATTGATGTGAATGAAATGTGCCGTCTTCGTCAATCGATTGACAACAACCTAAATAGCATCATAACCATTTATAATCCTAGGCAAACCGGTAATGAAATCCATTGTAATATCTTCTCATTTCCATTTTGGTATCTAAATTGACTGTAAATCACCACCAGGTCTCTAGTGTTCAGCTTTAACTTGCTGGCATGTCAAGCATTTCTTAACATACATGGCAACATCATGTTTCATTCCAAACCACCAAAAGTTATCCCTTAGATCAGTGTACATCTTTGTTGCACTTGGATGAATTGAATAAGGAGTGTCGTAAATTTCCACTAGGATTCTTTCCCTTAAGCCATCAACATTGGGAACGCATAAGCGGTCCTTGACATATAGAGTTCCATCATCTGCAATTTGAAACTCTTCACATTTTCCTTCCTTTATTTCCTGCTCAATCCTTGCAAGGCTTACATCTTCGTCTTGATTACTTTGAATCTCATCAAACAGTGTTGGAGTGAGAGAGAGTCCTGAAAGTTGGCCTGTTATGAGTTCTGATCCGAAGTCTAGAATTTCTCTCTTTAAAGGCTAAGACATTGCTTGTAATGACATCAACATGGTAACTGTTTTCTAATTCAAAGCATCAACCACTCGATTAGCCTTTCTTAAATGATAAAGAGTTTCACAATCATAATCCTTCACAACTCTAGCCATCTTCACTGTCCCATATTCAGGTCCTTCTAAGTGAAGAAGTACTTTAAACTTTGATGATCCGTGAAGATCTTACATTGGACCCTAATGTCTTCGTATCTTCAGTGCAAAAACAATGGCCGTTAACTCGAGGTCATGAGTAGGATAGTTCTTCTCATAATCCTTTAGTTGTCTCGATGCATAAGCAATCACTTTGTCATTCTACATTAGAAGTGCACCAAGGCCCATCTTAGAAGCATCATTGTAAATTACAAAGCTGTCACTTTCTTCAGGAATGGCCAATACTAGAGCTGTAGTTAACTTTTTCTTTAGTTCTTGGAGACTTTTCTCGCATTCATTTGTCAATTCAAACTTTTTTCCTTTGCAAGTTAGATTTGTGAGTGGCATTGCTATCTTAAAGAAGTCTTCCACAAATCTCCGGTAATAACTGGCTAGGCCCAAAAAGCTCCTTATCTCACTTGCGTTTGTTGGTTATTTCTAATTGAGAACAGCCTCTACTTTAACAGGATCTACCATTATCCCTTCATTTGATACTACATGCCCTAAGAAAGACACATTCATGAACAACATATAAAAAATGAAAATTCCTAGACAAAGTTATGGCAGTCGAATTAAGGAGAAAGATACATTTCAGAAATATGGAGAATGAGTTCTTACATTAAAACAAACTCTTCTCAAGCTTTCCTTGGATTCACCCAACAAAAATTCAATATTCCTTTTAATTATTTGCAGCAAAAATTTTGAGGGAAAGAAGAGAAAGAAAACGTGGAGAAGAGAAGGAGAGAAAAAGAAAACTGAGGAGATTTCTGAGAGAAAAAAAAATACGGTAGAGAAATTTATGTGAATGAGGAGAATGCCATAAGAGGTCAACACTCCCTAAATTGGCAGTAGAAACTCTAAAGAAAATGATGCATTTCATGTGGGGAAAAATGGAGAGAATTGAGTGGGAAAGGTTAAGGTTTCCGAGCGTTGTTTTAATTACCATATTCTTCACCTTTTCAAAATGGGAAACCTTATCAATTAATCCAATCATCCTAAAAGTCAAACATTCTATTACCAAAATTAAGCAATCAAACCAAAGATATGTCCATCAATCAAAATTTAATCATCCAATAATATCCAATCACATAATCATCCTTGTCACAAATTTTGGAGAGATTTTTGCTGATTGTTCATCAACAGTCTTCGGCCTGTCGACTACTCAGTTCGGCCTACCGGAGGCATGAGGTTCAGCTTGCTGATCAAATTCATCAACCTGTCGTTCCATGAGGGATAATTTAGCCTGCTGAACCGTGAGGGTCGGCCTACCAAACCGCCATAAAAAATCAAAACTTTAATTTATTACAAAATTATTATTAAACAACAATGTAAATGACATGCACACTTTGAGCACATCAATTCTATGTGACCATCACCTGTCATAAATTCATAATACTCAAATAAATTAGTTTGTAACATAAGATCATATAGGAAATATATAATGTGGTTAAATATCTATCATAAACCATTACGTAAAAGTTGGCAGGTGTTACAATTCTCCCTGCCTTATAAGAGTTTCGTCATCAAAACTCAAAACAGTTGTAGAAACTTAGATCTCATTGTTAGACATGTATGCCCTAAGGACTAAAAATGTAATATGTTTTGAAGACATTTTTATCAATAAAGAATTTATTTATTATTTATATACTAAATCTTGTCCTCTTTATGTTCATATTTGTTGAATGTATATTAAGCAAACAACAGTCTAAGACTGTCAGTCTAAACCTTTATGAATTGGGCATATAGTAGACAGATTATGCAGAAGACACAATTCTTAAGGTGACGGTCTAAATTATTATATCCACAATCGTGAGAATAAAGTTGGGCGTTTTATTCATGTAAAGATTGTTATGTTGTCTATATCCCTATTAGGAGATGGTTTGTCTTGGCCATCGGAGGTGGACTTTGTGAATAGAAACATTAGCACGTTGACATAAACGACGATGTGTTGGATCGGGGCATAAAGTGAATTGATTTAGATTAATAATTCTGTTTTGGCAAATCAATTCACTTTATACAATCACTTGTATTGTATCTTAATCCTGAGATGAATAATAGGCCCGTTGTCTTGACTTATGTCTTTCGATGTACCAAAGGGTGACACCTACATTTTAATAGTGGTATGCATGCTGGAATGTTGGAGGCATGACTCTTGATAGTGTAGACCTGTTATTTATATATATGGATCCATAGCTCCTCTTTAGGAGTAGTGATATCTTCTTATATATGTTATCCTGTAATTGAAATACTAGAGCGCTCAACCATTTGGATACATAAATGTAACCGAATAGTGTATTGTCTTTGGATGGTAAGTTTTTCGATGGTAAGATAATAGAACGTAAGATAAAAATAATCAGGAAGGTCAGACAGAACTTGTCCTTAAGCCGATTATGGATAATCCTATAGGGATACGATACACTATGATATGTCATGGAGACTTAGCTATACGGGCTTTGTAATTCTATAGAGTTTGAGAGTGCAGCTCCAAGCTTTTAGTGGGGTAGCCTTGGAGTTGATAATTATGAAATATATATCTAGGATATTGGGTTTCATAATTATCAGGAGCTTGAACTATATAGATCCATTTGATCCCCTTTGTTAGCTCACAAAATCCTGTAACGATACGGCATGCTTTTTCAATAATTAGTGACTTATGTCAGATTTATTAGATTGGTTGAAATTTAGAAGAATCAAATAATTCATGTCTATTTATCGGTTGAATTAATTTTGTGACAAAATTAATTTAGGACAAACTTATTGAATTATTAAGATCAGATAATTCTTGTCTGTTTATCAGTTGATCTAATTTTGGATAAATTAAATCAAGATAAACTTGTAGAATTATTAGGAATCTATTTATTATCCTAGAGATTATCTAGATAAAGTTGTTTTAATTAGATAACTTCTCTATTGGATTATTTGAATTAAAACTGAGACTTTATTCTATAGAATCTTAGGTAAAAAATAAAAGATTCACTGAGATTTTTTTGGGCAGTTCAGCATATCAATCTTAAAGTTCAGCCTATCGATGGGGCAAGTTCGGCTGCCTATGTGCAAAATCAAAATCACGCGTTTTTACGCGGATTTCATCCGATATTAATCTGAATTTGATTTTGATTCAAATTTTTGAGACCTTATCTGATAAGGACTGACCCTAGACCCAACCTTTATAAATAAGGAGTGAGTTTCATAAGTTATTTGGATCAATTGAGAGATTAAGAGTGAAACTCTGCTGGTAAGATTCTGAAACTCCCTGAGAGCTCTTGTTTACAAATCACGAACACTAGCTTTGGGTTCTCTCAATTGATTGGAAGGAGAGCCAGATTAAGGAAGAGCTATATGTGTGAGACCACACTCACTCCGATCGTGGATAGAGAATAATAAAGAAGACCAGTTGGTTGGGGCTCTTTTAGAACGTTACTTCTCTACATGGATTTCAGGAGCTTTCACCACACAAAGGTTAGTAGGATCTGATTAATTTATGCATATAGCATGTAAAACTTATGTTTTGAAAAATACTCTGATATTAAAATTTAAAAATTCTGCTACGTACTATTTTTCCAACAATTGGAATCAGAGCCATGGTTTTTACATAATTTTATGAGTTTGTGATCATGCTATACGTATAAATTATGTGATCTTTATCTTTCCTATGCTTGAATTTAATTTTATAGAGAGTTGGCATTCTAGGTTTCTATATATAATTATATGTTGTCATGGATTATATGGTGAATGTTTATTAATTAATTATGGTTGATTAAATTATTATTTAATTAATTATTAATTAATTAATTTATACCGGTTATGGTTCCTCAGAGGTTAGAATGTGTATCTAGGTTTTTCATGTAATTAGTTGACGGACTATCATCTTCGTCTAGGAATTAATATTTAATTTTAAATTTGTAAAAATTTTGTAATTAAATAATTATTTGGAGAAGACGGACCTAGAAGATGGATGACGGCGAACCCAGGTATTTCCTGAGTCTCTAATTTTATGTTTTTGAATTGTTGGAAATAAAATTGATGAATTGCATTTAAAATTGTATTTTCTAGAAAGGGTGATTTTTGCTCGATCGGCATGCCGATGGTCGCAGATCGACAGGCCAAACGTGAGATTCAGTAGACCGTTAGCAGGGTAAAAATCAGGTGGCTCTGACGGCAGGCCAAACTTCTAGTTCGACAGGCCAATTAGTCATGAATCTGCAGGCTGATCTGTGAAGATCGGCCAGTGGGTCATGACTGGTAGGCCAATCACACAGGTCAGCTTGCAGACAAAGAGCTGAAAATTTCTCCAAAAAAGGTGCAATTTTTCATGCAGTTTCAATTTTATTTTTAGGACAATTCTGAGAAACATTAAATATGGATTTGACCCAAAAATTGGAGTATTCGATTCATACAGGATTAAAGACTTACGGATAAGCATTACATAAAGAAGGATACAGCTTGAGGATTCAAGGATGAAGAATCGATAATATGTTTCGATTATTCTCTTGTAATTTTTTGTTTTCTATTCTCTAGCGTGGAACCATAATATTACAGTTATTTATTATTATTTTGCTTGTAGCTTTGCTTAATTGCTTTGCTTGTCTGCATTATAATATGATTTACCATGTATATTAATAACATACCATATAGAATAGGGAGTGCAGCTCATATTAAAATTATTCATGCATGTCTTTTAAAATAAATCCTTGATTTTAAAAGATTGAGTGGGAAAAGGTTTTCGAAGAGAGGACCTAAGGCCTCCATCGTTGGTCCATAGGAAGAAAATGGTGGCCCCGACCCCCAAGAAGGGATTTCTATCATATACAAGATTGGATCTCTAAGAGGATAAGATATTTTAGCATGATTTATGGTTGCACACCCCTAGGTGGTGATTATAAATCATGGATAAAATATTGAAACGATGGTTATACACTCATGTTAATTTTATTATTAACCTCCCCTAGGAGCTCTGTTAATAAAATTAATGGCCAAAGAAACGATTATTAATATATGCTGAATCATACGGATCCTAGATGGCATATGTTAATTAGGAGGGGATCCATATTCCTGATTGAATTTGGCATGACTCCTTTAGGAGCTTATTGAATTCTGAGTTGGGAATTATCGTTGTAAGGTTGTGATTTTTTCAAGGTTTTGACACATAAATACATTTGTATGTTTTTACATAATTGTGTTATTTTACTAAATTATTATGATATGTTTGCTTATATTTGGTATATGATTCTTTATTGTATATTAAAAAATGTCTAAAAACGTTGTATCTTCGATAATTGACAAAAACCTATTAACTGGAGAGAGTTATAATGATTGAAAACGGAACCTGGATATCGTCCTCTCTTTTAAGAAACTAAAATTTATACTGACAACCCTTTGTCCTCCCGAGCCTACGGGAGATTCCACCAATGAACAATTCCAAGTGTACGATCGTTGGAAAGATGTAAATGATTAGGCCTGCTGCTATGTTATGGCAAGCATGAATAACATGCTGCAGGCTCAACATGAAGATTATGAGACTACGAAGCAGATCTTGGATAATCTTGAAGACATGTTTAGAGGCCAAGCCATAACAAAGTGGCAAGGGGCGCTTCAAAAACTCTTAAACTGTAAGCAGAGTCTAGGGACATCTGTAAAGGAGCACATGATGTTGGTCATAGGTTACCTCACTAAGGCTCAAACCAATGGAGCCGACATCGATGTTGAAACTTAGATGACTATGGTCTTTGAGACTCTGTCTAAGGAGTTTATTCTATTTAGAGCTACTTTTAATTTAAGCAATAGACGGGATATGACCTTAACAGAATTAATGAAATAGTTATAGGAGTTTGAACTGCTGATTAGGGAGTCTCCTATTGGTAGCGAGGCCAACATGGTAGTTGCTTCTGGCTCCAATCCTGACTCTGGGAATGGAAAGAAACAATGGGCTAAGAATGGGAAGTCTTCTATTCTTGCTAACAACAAGAGCAAGAAGAAGAAGAAGAAGAACCCAAAGAAGCTTAAGTGCTTCTTTTGTGGGAAGGTCAGGCATATAAAGAAGCATTGTAAGGACTTCCTTTCCAAAAGAGGTAGGTGTGATCTTCTGTATTTAGAAACTTATTTGGTTGAGGAATCCAATGACATTTGGGTCATAGATTTCAATGCAACTAATCATGCTTGTGTTTCTCTACAGAGGTTCAAAGAAACGAAAAGTCTGCTTCATGAAGACTTCATACTTCGGATGGGTGATGGATCCTTGGTCTCAGCGGAAGCAGTGGGAGACGTCCATCTTCATTTTGATAATTATAGGAATTTAATTTTGTAAGATTATTTTTATGCTCCTAAATTTAAAAGGAATTTAATTTATGTATCTTATTTATTTAAAGACTCCTATTTAGTTTCTTTTAATAATAAAGTTGTGATTCGTAAAAACAAATCTTTTATCTGTTCTGGATGGATGCAAAATAATCTATATTTTATCAAACTTAAGATGGACCTACTGCTTAATGCTGAGATAAATGATAATAAGTCTAAAAGACTTAAAACTTCTCACTCTAATAAGACTTATCTTTGGCATTTGCGCCTTGGTCATATTAACCTGAATAAGATTCAAAAGTTGGTAAGGGATAGACCTTTAAGTCACTTAAAGGTGGAATATATGCCTCAATGTGAATCTTATTTGGAGGGTAAAATGACCAAAAGACTATTCGGGTCTAAGGGCAATAGGGCCAAAGGGGTTCTGGAACTTGTGCATAGTAATGTTTGCAGACCGATGAACATCTAGGCATGAGAAAGGTATGAGTACTTTGTCACTTTTATTGGTGATTACTCAAGATATGGGTATGTGTACTTGATGCACCACAAAAGCAAAACTTTTGACAAGTTCAGGGAGTTTCAGGCTGAAGTGGAAAAGCAATTGGGTAGACCCATAAAAGCACTTCGATCTGATCAAGGTGGAGAATGCCTTTCTTATGAGTTTTTAGGACACTTATTAGAGAATAGGATTTTATCTTATTTGACTGCACCAGGCACTCCGCAGCAGAATGGCATAGCGGAGCAAAGGAATAGGACTTTATTAGACATAGTAAGGTCCATGATGAGTTATTCATCGTTACCTTTATCCTTTTGGGGATATGCACTACAAACCACATGTTATCTTTTGAGCAATATGCCTTCAAAATCGATCCCTAAAACTCCTCACGAGTTGTGGACAGGTAGGAAGACATCCTTAAGCCATATTCGCATGTGGGGATGTCCGGCTCATGTCTTGTTTAAGGATACGAATAAGTTAGAAGCACATTTGGAAGTTTACGTGTTTATAGGATATCCAAAGGGGACTAAAGGGGGTTATTTCTATAACCCAAAGGAAAATAAAGTCATGGTTTCAACTAATGCTACTTTCCTTGAGGAAAGTTACATGGACAACTTTAAGCCTCGAAGCAAAGTGGTGTTTAAGGAATTAAGGAGTGATCGAATCACTCTAGAGGTTCCAAATGAAACCGTTTCGATCAGTGTAGAAAAACCAAACGAACCTGAACAACAACTTAAAGGGCTTCGGTGTAGTGGGAGGATAGGGCATCAACCCGAAAGGTATATGTTCAATGGTGAGGCTTTCTTAGTTGATCCAAATGAACATGATAGGGATCCTTATACTTATGCAGAGGCTATGGAGGATGTTGATTCAAAACTTTGGACAGAGGCCATGCACACAAAGATGAAGTATATAGAGACTAATCAGGTCTAGGAGCTTGTGGATCTTCTCGAAGGGGTAAAACCCATAGGGTGTAAGTGGAGCTACAAGAGCAAAAAAGGAGTGGATGGAAAGGTCAAAACCATTAAGGCTAGACTGGTAGCTAAGGGTTATACGCAAAAGGCAGGAATCGATTACGAGAAAACCTTTTTGCCAGTAGCCATGCTTAAGTCCATCCAGATTCTCTTGTCCATAGCTGTCGCTCTCGAGTACGAGATTTGGTAGATGGATGTCAAGACGGCTTTTCTTAATGGCTATCTTAATGAGTCCATTTATATGGAACAATTAGATGGGTTCAAGGCTAAGGGTCAAGAGGTAAGGTTTGTAAGCTGCTAAAGTCAATTTATGAACTTAAGCAGGCTTCCTGTTCTTGGAACATAAAATTTAATCAGGTGATTAAGACTTATGGGTTCTCACAAAATGTGGATGAATCATGTGTTTACAAACACATTAAGGATGGGAAGGTGGTTTTTCTACTACTCTATGTAGATGACATTCTACTAAATGGCAAAGATGTTGGGGCGTTGTCATCTGTCAAATTATGGTCGACTAAGCAATTTGACATAAAGGACTTAGGTGAGGCTAATTTTGTTCTCGGTATCCATATTTTTCGGGATAGGAAGAACAAGAAGATAGCTTTGTCCCAAGCCGGCTACATAGATAAAACTCTCAGGAGGTTTGCGATGCAGGATTCTAAGAAAGGTGGGCAACCATCAAGGTCTAGAATTACTCTTTCTAAGAAAGACTCTCCAAAGTCTGAGGAAGAAAGAGAATATATGAAGAAGGTACCTTATGCTTCAGCAGTGGGTAGTCTCATGTATGCCATGCTTTGCACATGACTGGATATTTATTGTGCAGTCGGGATTGTAAGTCGATTTCAAGCGGATCTAGGACTGAACCACTGGGTTGTAGTCAAGCATATTTTCAAGTACGTAAGAAGGACTCGAGGGTATATGCTTTTGTATTCTGGTAAGGACTTAACTCTTCTAGGATATACTGACTTAGATTTTCAATCCTGTTTAGATTCGAGGAGATTGTCTTTTGGGTTTGTGTTTACTCTAGGCAACGGTGCTATCAGTTGGAGAAGTGTGAAGCAAGATTGCACTTCGGATTCAACGATGGAGGTCGAGTATGTGGTAGCTAGTGATGCTTCAAAAGAAGCAGTGTTCCTCTGCAAGTTCCTTGGGGATCTTGAGGTAGTTCCTAGTATAGATTAGGCGGTATCACTATACTATATAACAGTGCGGCGGTAGCTAATGCTAAGGAATCAAGATTTCACAAGAAGAGTAAGCATATTGATTAGAAGTATTATGTGATAAAGGACTTCATCGAGAGCAGGCATGTCACGGTATGCAAAATTACGTCAGAGGACAATTTAGCTGATCCATTCACGAAGACACTTACTGGGAGAGTCTTTGAGAGGCATGTGGAAGCTATGGTGATGCAAGATTTATCATATTTACTCACTTAGTGCAAGTGAGAGATTGTTAGACATGTATGCCCTAAGGAGTAAAAATGTTATATGTTTGAAGACATTTTTATTAATAAAGAATTTATTTATTATTTACATACCAAATCTTGTCCTCTTTATGTTCATATTTGTTGAATGTATGTTAAGTAAACAATAGTCTGAGACTGTCAGTCTAAACCTTTAAGAATTAGGTATATGATGGACAGATTACGCAGAAGACACGATTCTTAGGGTGACGGTCTAAATCATTGATCCACAATCGAGGGAATAAAGTTGGGCACTTTATTCATGTAAAGATTGTTATGTTATCTATATCCTTATTGGGAGATGGTTTGTCTTGGCCATCGGAGGTGGACACTATGAATAGAAACATTGGCACGTTGACATAAGTGACGATGTGTTAGATCGGGACATAAAGTGAATTGATTTGGATTAATAATTTTGTCTTGGCAAATTGATTCCCTTTAGACAACCATTTGTATGGTATCTTAATCTTGAGATGAATAGTGGGCCCGTTGTTTTGACTTGTGTCTTTTGATATACCAAAAGATGACACCCACGTTTTAATAGTGGTATGCATGCCGATACATTGGAGGCATGGCTCTTGATAGTTTAGACATGTTATTCATAGATATGGAATCGATAGCTCCTCTTTAGGAGTAGTGATATCCTTTTATATGCGTTATCTTGTAATTGAAAAACTAGAGCACTCAACCATTTGGATACACTGGTGTAACCGAATGGTATACTGTCTTTGGATGGTAAGTTTTTCGATGGTGAGATAATGAAACGTAAGATAAAAATAAATGGAAAGGTAAGACAAAACTTGTCCTTAAGCCGATTATGGATAATCCTATGAGGATACGATACACAATGATATGTCATAGAGACTTAACTATATAGGCTTCGTAATTCTATAAAGTTCGAGAGTGTAGCTCCAAGCTTTTAGTGAAGTAGCGTTGGAGTTGATAATTATGAAATATATATCTGGGATATTGGGTTTCATAATTATCGGGAGCTTGTACTATATAGGTCCATTTGGTCCCCTTTACTAGCTCACAAAATCCTGCAATGATACAGCGTGCTTTTCCAATAATTGGTGACTTATGTCAGATTTAGATTGGTTAAAATTTGAAAGAATTAAATAATTCATGTTTGTTTATCGGTTAAATTAATTTTGTGACAAAATTAATTCAAGATAAACTTGTTGAATTATTAGGATCGAATAATTCTTGTTTGTTTATCAGTTGATCTAATTTTGGATAAATTAAATCAAGATAAACTTGTAGAATTATTAGGAATTTATTTATTATCCTAGAGATTATCTAGATAAAGTTGTTTTAATTAGATAACTTCTCTATTGGGTTATTTGAATTGAAACCGAGGCTTTATCTTATAGAATCTCGGGTGGAAAATAAAAGATTTGTTGAGATTTTTTTTTGACAGTTTGGCATGCTGATCCTAAAGTTTGGCCTGCCGACGGGGCAAGTTCAGCCTGCCTATTAGGCAGATCGGCCTGCTTATGTACAAAATAAAATTCACGTGTTTTTACGCAGATTTCATCTGATATTGATCCAAATTTGATTTTGATTTGAATTTTTGAGACCTTATCTGATAAGCCCTAGACCCAACTATAAATAGGGAGTGAGTTTCATAAGTTATTTGGATCAATTGAGAGATTAAGAGTGAAACTCTACTGGTGAGATTCTAAAACTCCCTGAGAGCTTTTGTTCACAAATCACGAACATTAGCTTCGGGTTCTCTCAATTGGTTGGAAGGAGAGTCACCTTAAGGAAGAGCTGTACGTGTGCGTCCACACTCACTCTGATTGTGGATGGAGAATAGCAAAGAAGACCAGTTGGTTGAGACTCTTCTAGAACGTTACTTCTCTACACGAATTTTGGGAGCTTTTTGGCACACAAAGGTTAGTAGGATCTGATTAATTTACACATATAGCATGTCAAACTTATGTTTTGAAAAATACTCTGATATTAAAATTTTAAAATTCTACTGTGTAATAATTTTCCAACACTCATGTCATCTTCGAGCTCCCATGTAGCTTTTTCCACTTGAGCCATAGCACCTTGACCAATGGAATTTCTTTATTCCTCAAGGTCTTGGTTTTTTTATCTAGAATCTCCACTGGCTTTTCTTAGTAGCTGAGATCCTCTCGTATTTCTATCACCTATGGCTCAATCACATGCGTAGGATTTGGGACATATTTCTTGAGCATTGAAACATGGAACACATTGTGCATAGTTGACATGTCTGATGGCAACCTCAACTGATAAGCTACTTTGTGTATCTACTTTACAATTTTATAGGGTCCGATAAATCTTGGGCTCAACTTGCCTTTCTTCTCGAACCTCATTACTCCTTTCATTGGTGCAACCTTTAAGAAAACTGAGTTGCTTTCAGCGAATCTAAGGATCTTTTCTTTTATCAACATAACTCTTTTGTCGGCTTTGAGCGGTCTTTATTCTTCTCCTTATCAAATTTATCATCTCGGAGGTCTCATTAACAAAATCGTTCTTTTTTTTGTCAACATTTTCCATCAACTTCTTTTCACCAGCTTCATGCCAACATATAAGTGATCGACATTTTGCCCATACAGGGCCTTATAAGGTGCCATTCCAATTGTTGCCTGGTAGCTGCTGTTGTAAGTGAATTTCGCTAATGGTAACACTTTACACTAGCTGGTCTTAAAGTCGAGAGTACAAGCCCAAAGCATATCCTCAGAGTTCAGGTTTGTCCTCTCCGTTTGGCCATCTGTTGAGGATGGAAAGCTCTATTGAAGTGTAGCTTAGTCCCCATTGCAGTCTGTACACTTTTCTAGAACTTGGACGTGAACCTATCGTTACGATTAGAAATAATAGACTTAGGGATTCCATGAATTTGTACAATCTCCTTAACATAGAGTTTCGCTAATCGCTCCATGGAGTAGGTGATCTTGATAGGAATGAAATGTGCCATCTTCATCAATCGGTCGACAACAACCCAAATAGCATCATATTCATTCATAGTCCTAGGCAATTTGGTAATGAAATCCATTGCAATATCCTCCCATTTCCATTTTGGCATCTGGATTGATTGTAAATCACCGCAGGCCTCTAGTGTTCAACTTTGACTTGCTGGCATGTCAAGTATTTCTTTACATATATGGCAACATTACGTTTCATCCTAAACCACCAAAAGCTATCTCTTAGATCGTTGTACATCTTTGTTGCACCTAGATGAATTAAATAAGGAGTGTCGTAAATTTCCACTAAGATTCTTTCCCTTAAGCCTTCAACGTTAGGAATACATAAGCGGTCCTTGAGATGTAGAGTTTCGTCACCCGCAATATGAAGCTCTTCACATTTTTCTTCCTTAAATTCCTACTTAATCCTCGCAAGGCTTACATCTTGTTCTTGCTTATTTCGAATCTCATCGTGCAACATTGGAGCAAGATTGAGTGCTGATAGCTGGCCTGTTATAAGTTCCAAGCCAAAGTCTAGAATTTCTTTCCTTAAGGGTGGTTGAGACATTGCTTGTAATGACATCAACGTGGCAACTGCCTTTCTACTCAGTACATCAGCCACTCGGTTAGCCTTTCCAGGATGATAAAGGATTTCACAATGATAATCCTTCACCAGCTCTAGCCATCTTCGCTGTCTCATGTTCAGGCCCTTCTGAGTGAAGAAGTACTTTAAAATTTGATGATCAGTGAAAATCTTGCATTGGACCCCATACAAGTAATGTCTCCATATTTACAATGCAGAAGTGTTTGGACTTGATGGGTGTAAGCTCACTTAGTGTTTCATACTATAGGAATTTCTACAAAAAGGTCAGAATGAATTCACTGTTGAGCTAGCTGACGGATATGCGTAATGTACAGAATGGGGTATGGAAATCAAGGGGAGTTTAAGGTTATGCAGAATGGGGTGTGCATAATAATCGGACTGGTAAATGCATAACCAAAAACAAAAAAAAGTGTCGTACTGGCTCTCGACTCAAGGGGAGTTTAAGGTTATGGTATGGTCTCGGTGTTACGTAGACCTATGTATACAATGGTACAAACACTTGGGCCCTATCTAATGATAAGACGTGACAAGGATAAAGAATGTTCATAAGAAAGCATAACTGGATTATGCATTTTAGTGAACATTGCATGTGGGCTATGTTTGGACTTGATGGGCGTAAGCTCACTTAGTGTTTCATATTGTAAGAATTTCTACAAAGAGGTCAGAATGAATTCACTGTTGAGCTAGCGACAGATATGCGTAATGTGCAGAATGGGGTATGGAGATCACCGCAGTTATGTTTCTGCTATCTAATATTTTAAGATATTTTGAAACTGGAAGTATGAAAGTTGTAGTAGAGTTAAGCAATATGAAACCTCTCTTAAAAAATATTTGGCAAACAATATTGTAAAAGGTTTGTTTATGAAAATATATATATGTACTACATGTGTAATATATTTTTTTAAAAAAATATTCTCAAGTTTTTCATCTATATGTAAGTAAAAAAAGTGTTATCACAGCCCAAAAAAAAAAGCGGGTTATTACACTCACCTTTTTCATCAAAGTATGGAAAGAAGTCATAGTTTTCTTCTTGGACATTCCAATCCCAGGTGCTTTCTTCATCAAACTCCACATCATTATTGATAACAACCTTTCCATTTCTTGGTTTGTACAGCTTGTAGCCTTGAGAGCAGGTGCTGTAATCGATGAAGATGAGCTTCTGATTCTTATCATATAGGTTGCTTCTATTCTCATTTGGTACATGCACATAGGAGAAGCTTTCAAAAACACTTAAATGGAAAATGCCTGGCTTTCTTCCACTCCAAGCTTCTTGTGGTGTCTTGTCCTATACCCTTCTTGTTGATGAGTAATTTGACAAGTGCACTACATATACCACAGCTTTTGCCCAGAATTCCTTTAGCATTCTCTTACTCTTGAGCATACTTTTGACATATTGAGGACTGTTCTATTTTTTTCCTTCTACTACTCTATTTTGTTGGGGGGATCTTGGGATCTCATGGCTTTACTCTTTTGACCATTTTCTTTTTCTACCATGGCCTTGAACTTCTTGAATGCTTCAAAAACTTTGGACTTTTGCTTTAGGAAATAAACCCAAGTCTTTTTTGAAAAATCACCAATGAAGAGAAGGAAGTAATTATTGTTACTAAGGAAGCTTGGCTTGATTGGTCTGCACATATCTATATGCACTAACTCGAACAGCTTCTAAGCTCTCGAATTTGACTTTTTTGGAAAACTTTTCCTAAACTACTTCCTGAGTAAACATAACTCTCATAGTTTAGTAGGATGATTGATGTAGGATGATTTTCTCACCATCCCTTTCTTGATAACTACTCCAGTCCTCTAAACTTGAGATGCCTACATCGAAGATGCCAAAGCCAAGATGCATCTTTATAGCAAGCTTTGAGACATGTTACAACATCCGTCTAAATGTTAATCGGGAATATTCTATTTTTAGACATTGGTACCTTTGCAATGAAATTATTATTGCTATCTCTTATAGAAAGACTATGATCTTTCATATTATAGCCTTTCTCTAAAGTTGTCCTAAACTTAAAACATTGTTCTTCATATTGGGAACATAGAAGACATTGGATATAAACTAGTGACTTCTATCTTTCAAGTGAATAAGGATGTTACCTTTTTCTTTTATTTAAATTCTTGAATCACCACTAAAAGAGGCATTAATGCTTATTGATTCATCAAGCCGTAGAAACAAACTCATTTTTCTGCACATATGATTGCTTGCACCAATGTCGAGGTACCATATGTTGTCTTGATCTCCATGATTATTGCTATATGCTAATAGCACAGTGCCATTTTCTTCTCCCTTCTCTTTGATATAATTGGTCTTTTCTTCAACTTTGTCGTTGAGTGCTCTACATTATGAATCATAGTGCCCGAATAGGTTACAATTGTAACACTTAATGTGAGATTTATTAAACCTAGAGTTTGATCAACCTCTACCAAAACCTCTTGTAGAGCCTTCTCCTACTTCAAAGTTATTGTTGTTGTAGTTGGAATTGTTGTTAGAATTCCAACCTCATCCACAACCTCGGCTTGCACCTCGTTCTTGTCCTCTACCACGACTATGTTGACTCCTATCACTACATCGGCTATCTTCTTTCTCTGTGAGTTCTGTCTTTAGAAATTGTTCCACGTTCCCTTGCTTCTTATTTTTCTTTTCTTTATAGGCTTGTAAAGAACCCAGTTATTGTTCAATTGTCATGACCTTTAAATCCTTGGTTTCTTCAATGGAAGAGACAATGTTTTCAAACTTTGGATTCAAAGATTTAAAAATTTTCTCCATAATCTTTACATCATCCATCTTCTCTCCATTTCTCTTTAGTTGATTAGAAACTACCATGACTGTAGAAAAGTAATCGGATACTGTCTCGGCTTTTTCATATGCATGATTCAAATTCTCCTCTTAAAGTTTGGATATGAACCTTCTTGACTTGCTCCGCTCCCTTGTAAAAGGTTTGTAGCTTCTCCCATGCTTCCTTAGTATAGGTTATGTTTGAGATCTTCTCAAAGCCATCATCATCTAGTGCTTGATAGATGTGGCATAGAGCTTTCTTGTCTCTCTTTCTTTAATCTTTCAAACAATCCTTTTGTGTTGAGGATAGTGTCAAATTATCCTTTGGATCTTCGTAACCTCTCTCTATAACCTCCCGAACATCATGTGCTCCAAGTAGTGCCTTCATTTTTATATTCCAATTGTCGAAGTTGTTCTTCTTGAGTGATGGAACTTGGAAAAACGTCATACCACCAGTAGCCATAGCTCTTAATAGATTGAGAATATAAGAATTCGGACTGCACAGATGGATCCGTAACACCAAATTCTCATAAGGACTTGGGTCAAAAAGTCAATTTTTGGTCAGCATCTGGTCAACCGTCCACAATCAATTATGGTCAATGGTCAACACTGGGCTGAAATTTCTACGAGCACGTCCGGACTTTGATTTGGCTGATTTTTACGACTACACGCTCGTCTCATCGTGGTCTTCGATTTGATATGCTATACTGACATGTTTTTAACAAATTTCCTATGCTCTCAATCTCAAGAAATCTTTTTTGATGTGGAAGATCAATTAAAGCTGTATCTACAGGCATACTTAGAATTGCAAGAGACCTTACAACTTTACCTCTAGTGCCACTTTGTTGAAAATTTGTTCAAACTCAAACATCAAACTCTTTTATCACAAGATTGAACACTTATTATTACAACTTCTCTCCTACTCAAAAACTCTCTTAAGAACCTTTGGTTCTTTTCTTCCTCGCTCTTAGAAGTTCTCACTTCTTCTTGACGCAAAATGAGAGAAATCACCCATATTTACACTAATGGCACTTTTTTAATCAATGGCTAGGATTGTGCTAACAAACTGTTGATCTAGTGACTAGAATTCACTCTCTAGAATTGTTCATAAAAATATCTAATATTTAAAATTCTCTACAATTCTCCCACTCTAAAAATATCTAGATATTGTTTTAAGAACTCTCTATAAAAACTTTCTTAGGAGATGGGCTAATTGGCTAACTAGATTTGAGCCTAATAACTAAACTTTAAGCCATGCATTATTGTTGTTGGCCAAAATCAAGTTTATCTTCGACAGGAACATATTTGACCAAAAAGAAAATGGACTATTGGGCTTCTGGAGTACCATTTTGTAGTGGCCGTGAGTTAAACGAGGGAGCCTAGGGGATGGTAGAGTACTTATAACATATTCAAATGTTATATATACAAAGATTGGAATGCCCATAATTTATTCTTCTCCACTAAAGTCTTTTTTTTTTTTCTTTTTTTTTTTTCTTTTTTTTTGGCGGGTCTTCGTACCGGTCGTTTCACTGGAAACGGGAGGAGAGAATAGTCAAGTAAATTAAAAATGAAGGACCACCGTGTCTATCAATGGCGACAAACTTGTAAGACTAGGGAATGGTCCCATTAATAATTAAGTTACCTGTAGCTTGTTCAACTAGACTTTCATAAATATCACTATTAAATGTATTGTAATTCAAAAATTTTGAAAATCCAATATTCAACAGTTTAGTCAATCCCACGGGAATGGATCTGGTCTAATGCTTTACATATAAGAAAAATCCAAGGAAAATTTAAAAAAAAAAAAAAAAAAGAATGATATCTATCCTTAAATTCCATCCCAAAGGGAATTGAACCTCTGACCAAGCAAGTTTCTGTCTCGTTAGTTTTGGAACTTAAATCTCCATGCAATCTGCATCAGCAAAATCGTCGTATCATATAATATGAGAAATGCATTTTAAGTTACAAATTTTACGGAAGTTGATGAAGATGTGAAGGTTTAGAATTAATACAGAATTGCTTCCCTGTGTATTAATTGCAATGCAATTCTTTATTCGATTGATTTCCTCCTAAAAGTTCAAGCAGCCTTGTGAGGAAGCAAAGAAATGGTTATCCAGCGCACACACTACACTTTTCAGAGGCGGAGTGCACACAGTCAAGAGTAGGAGGCCTCCCTAATTGGCTCTTTTTCTTTTTTCCTTTTCAGTTTCATGGTGAAATCTGATGAAAGTTATAGTTTGTTTTTCCTAAATTTCTAAAATTCTATATTTATCCCATATCATAATATGTGAAATCTTTCACTTGATTTATATGTGAAATTCAATGAAATTTGTAACGTACGTCTCTTTCCTCCGAACTTGTATTTCTGGTTCCTAAAGTCCGATGGTAAAAAAGTAGTAGTATGTATAGCATTAACTTCATGATTCGACCACTTATGGTACAGCCCAAATCGTGACCCACAAAATTTATATCAGCACCGAAAGTCCTTGTATTGAAGTTGACATGACCATAAGAAAAATGACAATTTTTTTTCATAGTGAAAGATAGATATGCTATGAATCAACTAGTAAATTAAGCATTGCATAACAGAAAAAGAAAAAAAAAAGCTAGTAAATTAAACAATGCAGCCGACAGAACACACTCATGAAACCAAAGAGTAGTTACAACCAGAATTGAAAGCAAAATGTTGAGAAAAGGTAGCGCCAACATTTGCTGGACAACAGGACTACCCCAGCTCCAGGGAAGAGAGGGAGAGAAGGGCAACATCTGTTAAATTTGCTTCTTTTTTTTTTTTTTTTTTTTGCATGAAGTGGTGATTGAAGGTGTCTCATCAGATACATGAAATTGTTGCAGATTACATCTCACAATGAAAGCTGGCCAAAGCCATGAATGTGGTTCATCTAGTTTGGTTTTGGACAAAACATGCTTTAGATCTGAGGACGGGAAAGAAATTAAAGAAATTATAAAATTGGATCATGTATTCATGTTGTATGAGACGTGCTATAATGATTCCCTTAACAAGTATGATCATGACTATATTTTGATGTAGCAGAGATATCATTCAACTTCTTTCGTCAATATCATAATTCTACAAAATGCTAATGTTATTTTAGTACCAAGTGAAAAGGTGTGGGCTGCACATGTTATAAGCTCATCAAGGAATACGTAAAGTACATGGTAGAAGCAGAGCAACTTGCTACATCCACCAATATATGCAATTTCTCAAGGTAACGGTAACGATAGGATTAATGCTGCAGGGCCACCATAGTACTCCACATGAGGATCCAACTGGTTCCGACGATAATCAAATTGGTGATGTCGAAGAGGACGACTCAAAACGCTATAACTAGTGAGCCGGATCCAAGTGCAACTCAAGTCATCAACTTTAATACGAAGAATCGTGTTTTGAGAGAATTAAATGTTGCGATTTTTACCGATGCTCAAGCTTCCTCTGCGAAACTTTTGGGTGAATTTATAACAATAAATTTCTCTCAACTTTATAGTGCTACTGAAAATAGTTTCTCATTTTTTAATGAAATATTATCGGACTTTTCCTTCCTCGAGTAATTCATCTCAACAACAAACACCATATACAAAATAGATAATTCCAGGTTTGAACATTTGTTGTTTCCTCAGTATTATTTTTCCTACTCTTTTACATTGCTTACTAAAACCTGATAGTTTCACTAATAACATGGTATTAAAGAGCCTGAGAACACTTGTGAATTGTCCAAAATAAAAGACCAAACAGGAGAACTTGTCTATAATGTAGTGAGGCTCCGATTAAGCAGCATTAGAAGTTCAAAATCAGGAAATCTATTCATGAACATGTTATGTTTATCTTTTTTTCTTTTTTTTTTTTTTGAACTGAGCATGTTATATTTATGGAGAGCCAAAATTAATTCCGTAATCCAATCAAATCGTCTAATAATCGACTTTAGAATGTTGCTCTCGTATTTGTTGTCAATCGATCAAGTGCCTCCTGTTGAGGTCTTGAGACCAACCTTTAACGAGAACTGGCCTATCACCTGTTTTCTCTCTGCATATTATCATTGAGAATTAACACATAAATAAGAAAATACTGGGATTCAATTCTATAACATACATCTGAAATATTTGTAACATATATGCATCCAATATATGTATGTCCCTTAACAGACTAAATAATTAGCATCCTTTAGATTATTCAATATCAGGTGAAACTTAGATTTTAGGCTAACAGTTTGTGGAACTACAGATTCCAAAGCCTATTTATTCTTAAAAGCTGGCTATGCACAAGAGGACATCTTCATCGTCCAATACCTGTAGTCCAATTATTACATGTTAGTTTATGTATTTACCAATATGGGGAGGGAAAATTACAAGCAAAAGTAAGGTAAATTAGCTGACAATACCTCATATATTTTAGCCGGTTCTGTGTCTTTGTCCACTCATCTCAAAGCTCATGTAGGCATTTTTGATATGCTGTAGCTGTCTGGTGACATCTCCTATGTCCATTCTTTCATTTGGAGATTCTTTTGAACATGCAATTCCAATCTCCAACACTGAAACCAAGCACTTCCGTAGACAAGAGCTCATCTGGTTTCCCAACACTTCTTCTATCTCAATCTCAATGCCTCCGATATTGTTGCTGCAGTTTCTTGCATCTAATTCCCCTCTCACCCGTGCATTTTCTTCCACTGCTCTAGGGAGGAGAGCAGAGTCCACTATTTCCTCAAGTCTCTCTGGCAAGGCCATCTTGACAAAGTTATGAAGATTGAAATTGTCTTTGAAGATTTTATCTGTGGGTCTTTTTCCAGTGAATATCTCCAATACAAGGATGCCATAGCTATAAACATCGCCTTCTTTTGATGGATCTCCACCAACTGCATACTCTGCAGCTCATAACATTAATAAAGAAGTATGTATTAAAACATGATGGACTCTTCAAGTTCAACTAAGGAAAATTATAATAAATATTATAGATATATGTAAATGTTATGCATCTAACATAGAGGGTCCTGTTTGGGTATATTTCAAACCCAGTCTCTAAGAAACAGCTCATGTCATTGGTCAGGTTGTGTTAGTGGAGGCATTATCCATAAGCTTTCTGAGACAGGGAAATATTGATTGGTTAATGGATACTTTTTCTTTTGTCCACGTTTTGGATTTTTTTTTTTTTTTTTGATTGTAAACTAAAGCCAATAATACATAAATCTCAGCAAAAGCTTAAACAAATAAAGCACTAATTATCAATAGTTTTTACCTGGAGCAACGTAACCAATTGTTCCATTCATTCCAGTAGTGCTACTTTGACACGTGTTTGAGAAGCTGCTGGTTACGTTTGAGATCAACCTTGCTAATCCAAAATCACTTACATGGGCAACATTTTCATTGTCAAGAAGAACATTGCTGGGCTTCAAGTCACAGTGAATGATTGTTTGGTCACTACCATCATGAAGATAGTGAACTGCAGAAGCCACATCAATTGCAATATTTAGTCTTTGAAGTAGGTTTAAACCCCTTGAGTGGTTTTCGCCATCAGTGACTAGATGCAACCACTTATCTAGGCTTCCATTGGACATATACTCAAAGACTAGAGCCTTGAAATCATTGCCGTTGTAATCTATGCTAGAGCAACATGTCAAGATCTTGACTAGATTTCGATGCCTAACATTTCGCAATGCATTGCATTCAGCAATGAAACTCTTCTCTGCTCCTTTTAGCAGAAGATTGAAAACCTTCACAGCAATTGGATTTTCTTTCTGGTCAAGGATGCCTTTATATACAGAGCCAAAGCTACCAGTTCCAATCAACATGCTTGGAGAGAATCCATCGGTAGCTTGAAAAAGACCCCTGTATGAAATCTTTGAAAGAACATTTAGTTTTGCCAGCTCAACAGCTGTTTTCCTTCGTGGTGATCTTCTATGATACCATATTGTGAAACCTATGGATTGAAGGAAAAATGCCACCACCAACAATACTATAATTTTCAGCTTGAGACCACTACTCTTTCCTTTTCCAAACTTCTTTTTGGGGCATGCTTGGATATGCAACTTTGGTATACCTCCACAAAGCTTAGCATTTCCAACTATTGATACTGCACTTATGTTCTGGAATACACCTTCAGTTGGTACTTCTCCTTCCAAATCATTGAAAGAAAGATTCAAGTACAACAAGGAATGAAGTTTCTGTAAATCCTTTGGAATTTCTCCAATCAAGTTGTTATGGGAAAGATCCAAGTAGCGAACACCTTTTAGAGCAGCCAAAGTAGATGGCAAGCTTCCCTCAAAGAAATTCCCTTCTAGAAGAAGGTACTCTAGAATCTGACAATCACCAATGGTATTTGGGATTTGACCAGTCAGATTGTTTTTAGAAAGGTCAAGTGCATTTATATTCTTTAGCTTGCCCACTTCAACAGGTAGGTTGCCAATCAATAAATTATGCGATAAGTTTAGCAAGATAGATAAGGAGGGAAGAAGAAAAATTTCTTTGGGTATTTCTCCAGTCAATCTATTGTTCGAAATGTCAAGGGATTCAAGACTATGACAATTAGCAACTTTTTTAGGAATCCATTCTTCTAACTTGTTATTTGATAGATCAATTTCAGATAATTTAGTGAGGTTTCCTATGGATGAGGGAACTTTTCCTGATAGTATGTTATTATTCAAGTGCAAACCTTCCAATTGATTTAGCTTCCCTAAAGAAGAAGGAATGACACCGATGAAATTATTATAGTCAAGGCACAATGTAGTTAAACAGGCTAGATTTCCCAAGTCTAAAGGAATATTACCGGATATCTGATTAAGTCCAAGATAAAGGTCCTCGAGTTTGGTGGAGAAATTTGCTACAGAGTTTGGGAAAACACCTCTAAACTTGTTCGCACTCAAGTCCAACATTTCCATCTGGCTGCAATTCGCTAAAGATGCAATAACATCCAAACTATTTGGTAAATAACTTTGAAGGCTATTATCATATAAACCAAGCCACTGGAGTTCTCGAAGACCCCCTAGACTTTCCGGAACATGGCCAATGAAATTATTTTCACCCATGTCAAGCCTTTGAAGCTGGGAAGCATTGGAAAATGACGGGGGATCACCCCAGAGAATTTGTTACCATACATGTAACACACTTGGAGATTAGGAAGTGTGAGGCCAATTGTGGGAGGGAGAGTGCCTTTAAACTGGTTAAATGTGATTGCAAAGAGGACCATGGATGATACATTGTAAATGGAGAGAGGAATTGTACCCGATAAAGAATTAGGCCCGATAGAAAAATGAGTTAAACTTTTCCATCTACCTAACTCCTCCGGAACACTTCCAATGAGATTGTTAAGGGGTGCATAAAATCGTTCAAGTGATGAAATGTTTCCCAATGAAGGTGGGATACCTCCTGTGAGATTGTTTTTCTGAAGATTGAAAAAACGAAGATTCACCAAAGACCCAAGCTCTGGAGGAATCAACCCAATAAGTCTATTTGTGCCAATATTTACCACCCTAAGTTTTGAGCAATAGCTTAAGTTTGTTGGGATTTTACCTTCTAATCTGTTTATAGAGATATTGAGTGACTGCAGTCGGAACAAATGTCCAACTTGCTCTGGGATTGTGCCGAAGAAGCTGTTATTTCTAAGGATAAAGGACCTCATGAAGGAGAGGTTTCCAATGTAAGGTGATATGGTACCTACCAAGTTATTGCCTCCCAAGTCCAAGGTTGTTATCCTCTGATGGCCGCGACTGCATGCAATTCCAGGCCAACTGCAGAAGTGAACGGAGTCATTCCACATTCTCAAGATTCCATATGGATCACTGGAAATCGCTTCTTTGATTTTGAGCAAAGCAAACCTATCGGTGTCATTTCCTAAGGCACGTGCATTGGTACTGTAATTAGGTTGCAATAAGCTCACAGAGTGGATAAGCAAGACCTGGAGGAAGAAAACTAATGGACTTTTGGGGTTTTGAAGTTTGGTTTTGCTGGTTGCCATCAGTTAAAGATGGGGCTAGTTTGTGGAAGGGAATTGTGTTGAAGGCATAGCAATTATCTCATACTCAAATGCTATACATATATATATATATATATAGAATGGAAAATCCATATGGAATAGCTGGCTTAGAAAAATTTTGCGCTTTTTTTCATGAAACTGAAGTCTCTCTTTTTTCTTTTTTCTTTTTCAATCCTTCGCATTGGTTGATACGTGGGACAAGATAGCAAAGAAAAGTCAAGTAAATTAAAGGGCTACCTTCGTCCGTCAATGGCGTCAAACTCAAAGACCACGGAACGAACACCTTTATCACGTTGGCTTGTGCAACTAGCTACACTTTCATAAGTAATTTTCACTATAAAATCTATATTTTAGAAATTTTTAACACCTTCATCAATCCCACTGAGAATTGATCTGGAACAATGACTTATATATAGATTTAAAAACATGGAATATATTTCTTGCTCTGAAAGTATTTTACAATATTTATTTGTATAACATCTATAACCTATAAGACATGTAGATGTCGGAATATCCATGTGGAAAAACCGAAATGAATATATTTTCACGGTCTCTTTCTTCTAAATGAATTTATTTATTTATTTATTTTTTGGGTTTTTACGAGGAGTCTTCGCACCGGTTGATACGTTGGAGAATAGAGTAAAAAATGACAAGCAAATTGGACATCGAAGGGACACCATGTCTACCTCGCTGTAACAGATAAACTTTTAGACAATTACATCCTTTCGCCAATAAATCGTTTGTCAACTCTAAATCTGACATCATCCTCAGGAAATTCGTTAGCTAATTAAAAGACTGTATCATCCCAAATGGGATGCATAAACATGGGAATTTTATTATAAGATCCCCGAATCACATCAGAATTAGTTGTACCACAAAATTCTTTTTCACATATTCATTAAATAAAAATAATCCAATTGCTTTATATTCAACTGGTTTAAGATTTGAGCAGCATCATCAAGAAAGAAACCAAATGACCCAAAAGTCTGATGGTCAAAAAGTAGTAGTATAGCATTAAATTCATTGAGTCGTACATGATTAATTTCAGCGAAATTGCTAGGAAAATTTAATTTGTTTCCTTTTTTCTTTCTGTGATAATGACTTTCCAATTTACCGACCTAATGTCGTTGAATGTTTTGGTTGATATTTTTAACACAAGTCCTAATTGTATTGAAGTTGATTAACAACAATAAGAAAAATTAACCACTTTGATTATCACAAAATGCAAGCTTAGCTAAATATAGAAAGAATTGGTTAATGAATACATTGAACTTGTTATCCCATACATACTTCCAGCGGATCATGTACCTATATTTACAAGTCTAACTGTTGGAAATTTTTTTAAACTCAAACACCAAACTCTTTTTTTACAAAATTGAACACTCTTATAATTACAACTTCTCACACAATTAAAGAACGCGCTAAAAAATCTTTGGTTCTTCTTTTCCTCACTCTTAGAAGTTCTTACTTCTTCTTGATGCAAAATGAAAGAAATCACCTCTATTTATACTAGTGGTACCTCCTTAACCAACGACTAAGATTATGCCAACACACTTTTTATATAAAGGCTATAATTCACTCTCTAAAATTCTCCTCCAAAATATCTCCTATCTAGAATTCTCTACAATTCAACCACTCCAAAAATATCTAGATATTTTTTGAAGAATACTCTAGAAAAGCTTTCTAAATTTGGGTTTGGATTTGAATTTGAACTTCATTAAGTTTTAGACCTAAAAAAAGTCTATATTTCAACACCCCCATCGAGGTGCAAGCGATATCTCTCATGAAAAACACAAAGTTAGTTGTGCTCTTTCGATCGTTGTTATCTCCAACCCAATTACTATCACCATATACTACGAGCTTGTAATCTTTAGAAACTGAATAAAACAAGCAAAAGTTGCATGATTGTACCTTTGTCGCAACCCGAAAATGGGTATGATGTAGAAACTTGGTTTTTAAGAAAATAATTTAAGTCAGGTAAAATTTTAAAACTCAAAATCAAATTAGAAATGAAATTAATTAAATGTGACTTAATTATTTTCCTCATCCAATCCCCGATTAATAAAAGAATAAATAACGACGTTTTATTTTAACTTCAATTTATTCATGTGAACAATCATTGTTTATACAAATTACACAAAATATTTAGAAGGTCGATTTTCTTTTTCTTTTTTTTATAGATATGGATTATTCAAAATAGGCTGCAAAACACAAATTTTAAAACAAATAATATGAGTTGAAACAAAATAATTATCTCAAATAAAACTTTAGGATTTCCAAATCTTAATTCTCATAGTGACCCACAAATTCACAAATTTTGCCAAAGTACGTCAGAGGGATAGTGCTAAACTATATAGTCCTTTCACATGTATAATTAAATTAAGATAGGAAAAAGACAATATAGTTGCATTGGCACAAACTGTCTTAGAAACCTGGCACATATCATAAGCCCAACTAAAAACATTATGGTATACATATTGACGGCTTGTCAACACTATCTCAGTACTTACTTAGCACCACTATTTGCTTTGCTTGGAAGAGGGTTAATTCAAAACACAAAAATGAGCGAAAGACCTAGTAAGATAGCAGTTGAACAAACTTTAACTTATCAAAACAATTAAAGTATTTAAATAATCAAAGGACAAACAATGAAATAATTAGAATGTCAAAAATTGCAAATGTGGTAAAATAATTAAGAAAGAGATGAGACAATTTTAATTAAATTTCTCGTTCCCAACCCTCTTGTATGTCATATACTTTAACATACTTATAATGCCTTAGCCAATGTCTATGCTATGGAGCCCCCAGATTGAGGTTTATGGGCTTGCCCCCAAGGTTATACTTTACATAATCCGATCTATCTAGCTACTTAAAACCAACCACCAGGAGCCATATGTCCTTGATAGCATTTGGATTCCCCATTATGCTTAGAATTTCTTATTCCAAGTCTAAATCTTAATTCTTCAAATTCATTTGTCAAAATTGAAACTGTTCATATTTACATATTATATACATTTCACAAACTTATTGCAATACGCACAAATAAAATTATAAACAATTTTCTAGGAAAACATGTGAAATCTCAATATAATTGTCATGCCCCGGAGTATCGGAGGTGACGTAGCAGGTTAATTAAGTTAATTAAGTAAAAATTTTAATTAAATATAAGTTAAAGAATTTGATTAATTAAGAATTAAGTGATAATTTAAATTCCTTTTTAAACAAATATTTATAATAATTAAACAAATAAGATAAAACAAAATGAAATAAAATAATAAAGAAAGGAAAAATACGCGTTGGGTTCCACCGACCCAAGACTTGTGCACACACATAGTATCGACAATATTTAAATTACAACCATAGTCTAAAAATAGAAAAAGGAAATTAAAATAATACATGCCTTGATTATTTTATACAAATAACCTATTCAGGACTTCTACTGGTCGCAAGTCCAGTCTGCGGACCTGTCGTCAATCCTAAGCTATATTCCACCTAGAGGGAAGATTTTAAAACAAATAAGGTGTAAGTGAAAGGCTCAGTAGGACTATGTTTTAAAAACAAATAAACAATTCAAATACAAAATTTACCTTTCAAAGAAATAATTAAAAAATTGAGTTCAATAAATAAATTCATTTAAATAAGTCTTATTAAAAAAAAAACAGTTCATCCAAAAAGCACCTTTTTGACTTTCTTGGGCAAACCATATTTATCACCACCGTAGTAGCCCAGCTAGGTTTCGGAACCTGCCTCTAAGGTCGCACGCTACACGACCCAATCTCTGATATGACATCATGCCCATCTATATATTTTTTTTATTATCATATAAAACCCATTTCCCGAATACATTCATTTACATTCATTATATAGTTCATTATAAAAATCACTTCATTCTACTTGTTTATAAAAACAACTCATAAAATTACTTTTCAATCATTCATTGAAAATAGTTTGAAAGAAATCATTTTGAGGCCAAAATCATTTTAAAACTTGGCTACCAAGAAGAGGGTTAGAAGTCCTACCTCAATATCCGTGCCGATGTCCCATACTATAGTCTTGATCCGCTATACGTTAGCTCTATGAAACCATGAACAACCTTAAATACAAAGTAGGTTTATCAGTATCTAGCTTAAGATATCTTATGTTGCTAAGCTATCTCATGATATCCTGGTGTGCCATTTAAATATGAAAGTTTAAAACCTTGATTGGGGTTCAAAATAGTGAAAACGAATGAAAAACGTCAAATTTTCATGAAGCCCAGTTGGCCTACCGGTTCCCCTGGTCTGGCCTGCCAAACTATGTAGTTTGGCCTACCGACCATCTAGGTCCAGTCGGTAGAACTTTTCTAGGTTCGACCTACTAAAAGTATGGGTCCAGCCTGTCGAATTCATGAATCTGGCCTGCCAAACATGAAGTTCGGCTTGCCCCCGAGCCTAATTCCCATTTTCACCTATTTTTCTCAATTCCTAGGCATGTGAAACACTTATAGATGATAGCAAAACATATGAGTCTGCAAATACGTTCTATTATGTCCCTAGTAATTTCTAAAAATAATCTCGAGTCTTAAATAGCATATCTATTAAAGTTTGTTAAGTTTAGAAATTTTTATGTATTTTTAGTAATTTTTGTGTGTTTTAGTGTAAAATAAATATTTTTAATATTTTTGTAAATATTATGTTTGTAAAATAATTAATTTTAGTGTGTTTGTGAATTTCAGATTTAAAATCTAGAGGAAAAAAGGAGCAAAACGGCGCGAAAACGGGCAAAAACGGACCTCAAATGCTCAAGAAATCAAAAAAATAAAAATTAAACAAAATCTAACACGTGGCGCGATATTATCTGTCGGATCAACTTTAGATCAATGCATCTCAGCCGTCCGCGTGTTTTCCCCTCGCTGATCAAGTGCAGTATGGCGGCACACGTGCGTCCTATTCTTATCCGTTGGATCAGCTTGCGAAGACTTGATCTCGCGGTCAAAAATAAGTCAAAGTCGCGTGTGTTGACTTTTCTCGGTTGACCGAATCTGTGCCGTTTAGTGAGTCAAAGTCTGCAATCTAAGGGCTTCTGTGCATTCATTCCGCGTGCCGCGTCACACTGGATTACCCAGATTTTTAAGCATCCTCTGGACTAATCCGAGAGCCAAAAAAAAGAAAAAAAATTAAAAAAATCAATAAAAATCAAAATTAGTTAAGGAATAATGGAGTGGTTGATTATAAATTATTCCAAAAAATTCTCCATCATTTAAATTGTGTCCTACATCATTATCTACTTAAAAATATCTTAATAAAATAATACAAATAATTAAAAAAATAAAAAAAATGTAAAAATATTGTAAATAGTAGATTTGCTTCTACTATAAACACCCCCCCTCTCTTCATGTAATTCATATCATTCTCCATTGGAGAAAATTCTCTTCTTCCTTCTTCTTAGGTTAGTCTTCTTCTAAATTTTAGTTTTTATATTTTGTAAAATAATTCTAGTTTTTATGTTGTAAAATAGTTGTGATTAGTAAAAATATGTGTGTTTCTACTTCCATCATGTCCTTCTAAATTCTACTTTACTGGGGAGAAAGGGGGATATTCTGGCAAAATTAAGGTAAATATTTTTAGTGTTTCAAAGTTTTCTAAGTTGTTATAATGTTCAAATCATTTTTATAAAACTTATAATTTTCATGTTAATTTAACTAAAATTCTTGCAAAATTATGTTTTGATTTATCATAGACATAGGATGGCACGAATAATGCTTAAGAATATTTTGATTATTCGTAGACATGAAATGGCATGGTAAATACTTAATGGTAAATTTTATCGGTAATTTTAGTAGGTTAATTTGCAAACATACATATTTGTTAAACATGAGTTTTTGATGCATTATAGACATGAATTGACACAATGAACACTTGGTAACTCTCGATTTATTGTAGACAAAAGATGGCATATTGCATACTTATACTATATTAATAAATAAGTTTAGAAAAACTAAAACATATTTAAAGTAATTGCCAAAATTGAACCTTTAATCCTTGGTGTTTGTTAAAATTATTGTTACCTTTAAAATTAATTGTACTTATTGTTAAAGTTTCATCTCGTAAGTTAAATTTTGCTTATTAAAGTTCCATTTACTATTCAAATCTAAGCCACATTTCTTGTTGTTAAAATTATAAAAAAAATCTTAAAAAAAATGTAAATATTGTAAATAAATTGTGAATAAAATTAACTTTTATTTTCATATTCTTTAGCTAAACATAATAGAACTAATATATTGGACCTTTACAATATCTTTTTCCTATGGGATCGACCTCGGACTTATCGAGATTTATTACTTGAACAACCTTATACTTGAGGTTATATCGGACATAGTTTTAGACCCAAACATGTCTGCTTGAGCAAAGCAAATTAGTCTTATTCTATGATGTGCAAATCCAGGAAGACACGACATACGAGGAGGTGTCGGTCTAGATTATCGATTGGAAGGTGATAAACCTGCAATGCCGTGACATACCGTTAGTGAAAGTCGTGTGGCAGCATCATGGAGTTGATGAAGTGATATAGGAGTTAGAATCGACCATGCGAGAGTTATACCTACATTTGTTTTGCTTTTGAAATGATTTGTAATTTTAAGGACGAAATTCTTTTTAGGGGTAGAGAGCTATAACACCCCTAAATTTATTAAGTAAGATTAATGTGTAACATGGTATATTAGTGTGCCCAAAAGTAATTTAAAATTAATTTAATTAATTGTAGTGTTTTTCAATTTATTTCATCTTTTATTATTTAAATTGTTATTTTGAATTTTTAAAACAAAACAATTTATCAAATGCCCAATATGTCCCACCTTGGAAAACCACGCGCTGGACATGGTTTCTACACAGTAAAACCACCCTTATTTCCTCTATTTAATTCTCTCTTCCTCTCTTCTCTCCGTAGTCTCTCACTCTCTCTCAGCTTACTCTCTCTTCCTTTCTCCCACGCTGCCCTTCTCTCTCTCCTCTCTCTCTCTCTCTCTCATTTTTTATTCAAAAGCTACAATCTCGAGCTGCATTCCCATTTGATTGAAGCCCAGAAATGAAGATTCAAGCCTTAAATCTTCCCCAAAAATGCTCGTCAAAAGTTTAGTTTCTTTTCTCAAAAATCTTTGAAATTATGTTTTGAAATTTCTATGAAAGTTCTAATTCGAGTTTTATGAGCTTTGGAAACCTTAAATCTAAGTTCGTAGAACTCAAATCGTCTAGAATCTAGGCTTGATCGGACGAAAATCAAACTAAACCAAGTTTTTCTATTTTGCTCCATTTTTGAATTTCTTTAAAAATTTCTATGTAAATCTTGTTGAAAGTTGTTTAAAAGTGTTCTATTATATTTTTCTATCATTTATGAATATTTGTATGCCTAGGAATTGAGAAAACAGGTTGGAATTGGGATTTCAAGCTCGGGGAGGCTTAGACTCGAAGTCTGAAACTTTTCAGATTTTTCTAGTTCGGCAGGCCGATCTTGAGGATCGGCAGGCCAAACTCATGAGTTTAGCATGCCGGATTCAACTTATCGGTTAACTGAAGCTGGGTACAGTTCGGCAGGCCGGCCCTGTAAGGCTGTAGGTTGGACTAGGAACTTCAGCAGGCCGACCGGGCTTTATGAAAAATGATCGTTTTTCATCCGTTTTTACTATTTTAAACCTAGATTGAGACTTTAACTTTATAGTATGATTTTATGGATATAAATGGCACACTAGGACCTAACACGTATTTCTCTCTCGTTATTATTATTATATTTTATTCTACTTGTTTTATCATTTTAAATAATTGTTTAAAAAGTTTTAAATTTATCACATTTTTAATAATAAACTAATTCCTTAAATTGGTAATTTTAACTAAAATTTGTTAAATTAAATTAATTAATTCTCCACGTCACCTCCCACATTTCGGTGCGTGACAAGGACATAGAAGAATTCTTCAGAACTTGTTCTCATCAGCTAATTCTTCTCTCAATAGGAGCAGTTTTCCTTAGGATTTCTTGTTTAGAACTGCTTCATCCTCTTTCCAGGTACTTGCTTTAATTTAAAAGCCATTAATTAGTTTGTAACACTCCTAAAAATATGAATTTCTTTGAGAATTTACATGTTGGGTCAACATTTGTGCTGTAAAAAAAATGTTGAAGGTTATTTTTTCCCATTATTAGCATGGTGGTGAGAACCATTAATTAAAAATGTTTTCAATGTAGCATGTGAGAGCTTTACACTGTAGCAATTTTTTTTTTTTTATCATAGCATATAAGAGCTTTACACTATTTATAACTGAGATAGTAGTCTAGATTGACCTTGCCAAACAAGGTTGCTTGTGAAGGCTGTAAAGGACCAAGCATATGGGACACTTTTGTTCAAAAATACCCAAGTATGCCTCTCCTTTCTTTCTCTCTCACTATTTTTTTTTTCAAAAATAGGGCCCTATTTTTGCAAAAATTAAGTAGATTTGTTGTTTAGCTACTGGTGGGAACTATTGGTGGGAACCATTTTTACTGTAGCATGTAGGAGCTTTATACTATAACAATTTTTTTTTCTTTTTATTATAGCATATAAAAGCTTTACACTATTTATAATTGAGTTTGTGGTAGGAACCACCCGTAACTAAACAAAGAGTAAATGTTGTCAACCACTAGCTTACCACATGGGCATAACCATATTCTTCTCCAATTACTGCTACATGCGCAAAGAACGGTCTCCACCATTTAAATTGAAATTACTACTTTCGCCCCCATAGCCATAATCATTTCTGCCTTCACGTGGCACTCATGCCTTGCATGGCCAGAACAGGATACGTGGACTCTCACATGTATGCAGTTCTCTGGGAGTTGCGCACAAAATGCACGTAAATTTGGCCTCAAAAGACTCACATTGTTGTGGGTCCCACTAAAGGTTCTCGTTGAGTGCCCACGTTCTTATGTGATAGACGGGTCGGGTTTTTAAATCATTATCTTCTATATTTATGTTTGTGTATATACAAACAAGTGTGTCCATATTTTTAAAAACTTTAAACAAAAATTAATTGAATTTTTAAATTTTGCTTTTTGTACGATGAAGTGTTAATGAAGCGTTATTGAGCTCATGTTCTCCTTTTGAAAAATTTCAATAGCATTTTTAATATTGAAAATAAATTGAAATAATCAATAAAACAGGAGAAAGAGCTAAGTAGCATTTAAAAAAACATATTTTAAAACATTTAGGTAAACAACATATTTATAGTAAATAATTCATTCACGAAATTTTTATAAATGAATCATTTACCAAAAATATGTTATTTATTATAAATAATTTATATTTTTAAAAGGTGATAAATATAAAAGAAATTTATAATATTCTAGTCGTTGTAAAATTCAAACAATTTCTTTTCAAAATTTTAAGTAGATTTTTTTTCATACACTTGAAATTGGATAAAAATCTAAAATTATTATCTTACTTGTAGGGAGTTCTAGTTAAAGCATTTAACAATTACTGAGAACACTGAGAATAAAAGAATAAATTTGTATCTTTAGACAAGTTCTTTGATGGGATAAGCCAAACCATATATATATATATATATATATATATAAACTTATTTCTTTTTCTCTCCTCTCCTCATCGTCTCTCACTCTCCTCCAATCATATCACAGGAATCAAACTAGTCGACGTCGCACGAGGTGTCGAGTGAGCCAAGCGATGGCAAGCTTTATTGCAAGGCCATCGTGACAAGATTGCAGCCAGACGTCTTGTTGCTGTGACATCACAACAAGCTGAGCCTTGACCTTTGTCACGGCATGTAGATCTCTTTTGGCGAGCATATCTCGCAGCAATGGAGATCTTTGCTTGCTCCATCGTGAGAGAGAGAGAGGGGGAAAAAGAAAGAGAACTGTCGTGGGGAGGGAGAGGACAGAGAGCAATTAGATAGACAAAGAGAGGTGGGAAGTTGGGAGAGAGAGGCAACGGAGAGAAAGAGAGTGAGAAGAAATAGCAAAAAGGATACAAGGAAAACCAAGGAAAATTAAAAAAAAAAAAAAAAGTTTCAAACTAAAAATAGTCTATTATTTACTAATTTTGAGAGAGAATTGTTGGATTTAATCCGTGTGGGTGTAAATACATATAATAATTGTATGTTATAGGCCATCATAACATTGAGCTCAATTAAAGTGATTTAAAAAAATGTAAAGTTTTAGGCTTTAAAACATTTTATAAAGTATGGGCTCATTTATGTGTAAAGAACTAAAAGTCTAATTTCTATTTTTATGATGGGCCAAAATAGAAATAAGACAAATTTAAAGTATTTATAAATAGTTATGATCCATGAGTCATATGTACGATTCTTTTCTAACATCGCATTATTAGAAAAGAGAGAGGGCTTTTTTTCAGAGAAACCATACGTATTAGCTTGGAAGATCAAGAATCGAAAGACTCGAGGATCACATCTGTTCACATGAATTCAGGTATACTTCTGTTAAATATATTGATGAATTAATATGAGATTCTGGATTTAGTGATGGTTTTCATCTATTAAAGTTTCTTCTAACAAGAGGCATCAGAGCCTCCTCATGTTGAATCATTAAGAAATATTTTTTCAAAAATTTTCAGTTGAATAAGGATTATGGTTGTTTGATTTGTTGAATAAGGATTCGGTTCATTATTATACAAATTTGATTTTGGAATATATATATATATATATATATAAAATTTTGGCCTTTTTTTTGTTGACGGAAATTCATGAATATAAATTCAATTATATATATATATATATATATATATATATATACACGATATCTCAAATTTGTTAAATATGCGCTCTCGAAAAATATGCATTCGCTTTGCAAAAACGTTTTATACATGACTGTTTATATATATACGATTGAATATATATATATATATATATATATATATATATATTTATAAGATCCAATTTTTTTTGTTGAATTATGGGTTTAGTTTTTGAGGATTCAAAACAATTTTATTATTAGTGTTATTCTTTTTTTTTTTTTTTTTGTTGCACAGCAACAATGGTTGCAAATTAAAAAAAATATTCTAAAATTGTTTTAATTTGCAAAACCATTTTGGTAAACTGTTGGATTATGCTGATTTATCAATTCAAGTTTTTTTCAATTGGGCCTAGGATTTGTCAAGCCCATCAGCTATATTAAGAATAAAATTCAGGCCTAAGCCCATTTGGGTTGGTTTTAATTAGGGCTGCACAAAAATCATCCCGTAACCGCCGGTCACTTGCGCCCGTGCTTGGTCCGCCCGTGAAAAAGGGGTCTATGTCAATAACCGCCCCATTGGCGGGTTCAACCCGCCCACCTAATTCTTAAAAAAAAAAAATCCTATCTAAACCCCTCCTCAAGCCCTTTTATTTTACCCTAAACTAAACAATTGATTTCACGGTTTTCACCCTCAAATTTCCCCCCTTTCTTCTATTCACACTCAAACTTCCTTCCCAATATATTATTATTACTATAATTTTTGTCATCAAACTTCAAAGTCATCTTCCGTTCAAGTCTTTGATCTGTACTACTTGTGTTCAAAACTAACATCTATGCATTTTATTCCTCATCATTATAGTTTGCTCTCCATTAACTATAATTGCTTTCAGTTTACTATTGTTATTTCCCAAAAAATAGTATTACCATTTACTTTTTATTTTTAGCTTGTCTTTTGCTTCAATCTTGTGTTTTTTGTTGCCCTTTGGACTTCATCGCGTACCTGCCTCATTACTATTTTTTATTTTCACCAACAATTTTCTTTTAGATCACTTCCTCTTCTTCTACTCTTTTTTTATTTTTTATTTTATTTGCCTTTTTGGTAAATTGTGAGAGTAGATATATAACTGGGATTAGAGATTCTTCATA
>CAMOHE010050830.1:0-20850 GCA_946598075.1 Artocarpus hirsutus | reverse complement strand
ATGACATGAACACATTGAGAAGTGAGCACATCAAGACCGCGGCATTGTCACCTACAAAAGTAAGGTTAAGTAAGCTCATTTGAGGTAAGTACATTCTCACCTGCAACATGATATGTTTATGAAAAGTATGTTTATGAAAAGTATGAGTTTTATGAAAAGTTTGAAATCCATTTTTATGATGGTTTTATGATGATTTCTCATGATGATTTTTCATGAAGTTTAAGGCATGAAAGTTTATGCATGTTTTATGATAATGCTTTTCAAAGTATGAAAGTATAAGTATGTATATATGTATCACCTAAATAAGTGTTGCACACCCAATGAAATGTTAAGTTATGGAATGATATGTTATGTGTCATGTTTGGTTTGGGATTAGTTACCCCTCTCCTCTCATGACGGCGCACCTATGATGATGATGTTGTGGTACAACACTTGGGCCCCTTAAGATAAAATGAATAAGTTTTAATATGGTTAATGTAACAAAAGATATGTTCCTATGAAAATGTGCCTAGTGCACTATTATGATGACGACAATGATGAAGTTGATGATGTTCATGAAATGTTTTTAAGTTGTGAGAATTACAATGTACTTACTAAGCATTAGCTTATTCAAAGTTTTACATCATGTTGCAGATAAGGGTAAGAAAGTTTTGGAGTAGGCGGAGGACACTGATAGGCATGTGAGCTAAAAAAGATGGTTTTCAAATGGAAGAACGCCAAGGAAAGATATATTAAATGAAATGAGTTTGATTTTTGATTCCAAATATGTTTATGATTTTTAAATTTTAAGGATATGTCTTAAAACTATTAAGAATGTTTGTTTATTGTATTTTTATTATTTTATAAATTTTCTTCCGCATTTGAAATTTTAAAACTTGTTTAAAATCAAAATTTTTTTTAGTTCGGCCTACCGACCATTACTGGTCGGACTGCCAAACTTATTATTCTCAAAATTTCATTTCTGCAAAGCCTCGGACGGCCTGCCGATGGGTGACCTTCGGCCTGCCGGTTGAGTTCGACCTGCCGAAATAAAAAGTTCGGCCTGCCGGCCGAACTGTGTTCAAAGAATTTTTATTTTTATTTTTCAAAAGTTAATTTAATTTTAAAGATATTAGCAAACTATTTATATAATGTCTATGGAAATGCCAACTGGTATAATTAACTAGTTATAATTTCTTGTGAATTGTATTTTTGTATAAAAAAAAATGTATGTAAGGATCTTGGGAATGCTTTTCCGAACTATGATTTCAAATGCATGTTATTAATTACAATAGTTTGCTCCAATTAATGTTTTAAAGAATAAATTTAACGACATCTATGACGTCCGAAAAGGGGGCGTTACACCATTTTATCAATCAAACCATTAAGTCTAACTGTTAAAAATTGTTGGATATCATTTTAATTAAAACTACTAAATTGCCCTTCAAATAATTAATACATTAAAATATTAGGGACAAATCACAACCATTGATCCAAAAACATCAAATCATAGCCAATTGTTTGATTTTTAGCCCCAAAAAAGTCAAAATTAGACCAAAAGAATACAACAAAATAAAAGAAAAACAGAACAAATCAAAACCTAAAATCCAAAAATTAATAAGTATAATTAATTAAGAATTTTTCCATAACTATGCCATTGAGTTCAAATGAAAACATAAGTTTAGAATTCATGAGTTTAGGCTTCGATAAGAATTACGGGAAATGTTTACGAGAGAACACAAAAATTTAAGAAAATGATTAATTTTAGACAAGTCAATATATTTTTTAACAGCATGAGAAAGACTTCGGTCTAATAGTTAAGCATTAGATTAATTATGTTATATAAAACTCAAGAATTGAAGTCAAGAGTTTTCCAGAAAAACTCAAAGACTTTGTGTGGAGATTTAACTTAAATTTTCACACTTTTATTACTAGAGTGAATTCGATAATATACAATACCGTTAAGCATTGTGAGGATAATTTCTTGAAAACTGCTTAAAATTAGGAGATCTTTGATATTAAAGTTAATGATGAATGGAACTTATCAACGAGGAACCTTAGATTAAATAAATTAGAATTTAAGTATGATACTACATTAAAGGTGTACATATAGACACGTCAATGAAGTTACAAAAAAATTTACTTAGCTCTTATATAATTTTTAGAGCTTATTATCAATAAAAATGAGAAATTAACATTACAAGCACTAAGAACCTAGTCCATTTTAGTAAAAGGTGTGAAAATCTTAGAATTTAATAATATAGTATACATATTTAAATCAAGGATTTTCCTAGAAATATCATGTATGAATTTTGTGATTGAAGAATTTATAGAATTAATATAAGGATATTCCAAAAATTCTATAGTAAATTATATTGTTAAATTTATTAAATATTGTAATTTAATAGATTGAATGATAAATTCTACCATAACTATGGCGATTACTTGAGAAATTTGATCATGAGAATTTTCGAGTGCATTATTAAGTTACTAATATGTTGAGAAAGTGCCAATTAATAACAGTATCGACTGAAAGTGCTATGTGAACTCAGATATTGACACTGTTAAAAACTATGTCATCATTGAGTCCAAGTGCAGAAAAGTCAAGTTTAGATTTTTATTAAGCCTAAAAGCCTAAAATAGATTTCTAGACTCAACGCAATCAAAATTGATACATGATTAAACATATATTGATAAAGGTTTATACTTTGGTTGGCGTGTCAGAGTATTTGAAAACTAAGAGAAGACCTATAAAATATTAAAATTTTTTATCAGCTATGTTAGTCATTGCTAATAGTATAAAATTTATCTACTTAAGGTGTAACTTGTAAGAAAGGATGTGGGACAAAATCCCTTAAATCATGCTAACCACCAATGATGATTATACTTGGCAATCAAGAGAACAAAACCCACACTTCACTCCACCTTAGGATTGGTGCCATACTGAGGGAAATTTAAGCCAAATTTAAGCTTCATTAGATCACCTAAGAGATTAATTAATCTTGGGTTAGGTGGGGAAGATTTGTTAAGTATGGTCTATGTATAGGTGTCCAAGCTAATGACTATACCTTTGCTTCATTTTGTTCCCCCATTTTTCCTTCTCCATCGTGCATACCAAGAGCTCCCAAGACTAAAAAAATTTTGGTTATAATTTCATTTCCAACACCCTACTCAAATCAAACCATATACCAAAATATCTTCCCACCATTTTTATACCACCAAATTAGCTCCAACATAAGAAGAAAAAAAAGGAGAAAGAGTAGGTTTTAGAGCATTGAACTATGGCAATTTCAACATTTTTCTTCCCATTTTCCTAGCAAAGAAAAGAAAATATTTTACTTAGATAGCCTTGGCATAAAGACCAAAACAAAGCTAGATTTTCACAAGATTAAGTTGTGATTTAGTGTTAATACAAGAAGAGGGAAAGGAGGAGTTAGTAGCTTTAAGATTACCCACCAAGAGTTGTCATCAAGAGTAATAAATCTAAACTTTTCATTAAATTTTCTAAGGTTAAAGTTTACAATTTTATGAGAGATTTGATGAAGGGGTGAGAAAATGGTTTGTGATAATTATTTATCTATTGTTTAGTTTATTTTATACATGTATGAGATGTAAAAAGTTAGTGCTTGCAAGTGAGGGTTATGTTTTTACAAGTTTTTATTTGTGGAAAAATTTTTCACAAACTTTAGGTCCTTAAACGGAGGTCTTAAGGTTGGTTTAAAACTTTTCCAAACACAGAACTTTTAGTTTTTGATGTTTTGAACAAAACCTCATGACTAAGTAGAAATGCTATTTGACTCTAAATAGGCTTTCTAAATAGTTTTTATGGACTGCACAAAGTAGTTTTCAATTTGATACTAATTCAGCTGTCATAAAAACCCGATACGCTAGAGTCCTAGTACCACTATGCTAGGTACTGGTCTAATGCCCGTTTCAGTCAAAAAAATCACTCAAGTCATGTCACGCCCCCAAATCCGAGTGGTGACATGGCGAATTAATTAAGTTAATTAAATAAAATTTTAATTAAATCCACCAATTAAATAAATTTTAATTATTTATAAAAACGTGATAAATCTAAAACCTTTTTAAAACAATGATCGAAAAATTAAAACAAACAAAACAAAATAAAATAATAAGACAAATAAAAGCAAGTTGGGCCCCACCAGACCCACGTTAATGCACATAATAGTTTCAACAATAATAGAATTACAACTACAATCTAAATACCATAAAGAAGGATACATGCCTTGAATTAATTAAACAGATGCTTAACAAATTTCCTACTACTCACGAGTTTGCTCAGTAGCCTTCCAGTCGATCCTAAGCTAAATTCCACCAAGGGAAAAGATTTTAAAAACAAATAAAAACGGCAATCGAAAGCTCAATAGGATTAAGCTTTGAAAATATTAATTCAAACACTTATACACCATTTATAAACACGAGATATAAAACACAGTAAATAGAATTCATTAGATTCATTCTTACCATTTAGTCCATTATGCATCCAGATAGTCTCATTATTGTATTCTTTGGCAAAGCCATATTAATCACCACCATAGTGACCCAACTGGTTTTAAGACCTACCCCAAAGATCGTACTTTGCACGACCCGATCTCTAAATATGGCATCATACTCTCTTATATCATTCCAGACGATGTTTATAACGCGTTTGGTTCTATATCAATATTCAGGTCTCATCTTACCAAGTATTTTCATTTACATTTATTATATCGTTCATTATGATCATCTCATCATTCAACAATTAATGAAAGAAATCTATAAATTCATTTCAATATTTTCTTGAAGACATTTTTGTGGCCAAAACCCTCTTAAAAACATGGCTACCAAAGAAGGGGGTCAAAAGTCCTACTTCAATATCCTCCACTGTGGCTGAGTATCGTAGTCCTGACCTGCTATATGTTAGCTCCACGGAGCCATGAACAACCTTAAATAGAAACTAAGTTTATTAATATCTAGCTTAGAGTATTCTACATCACTAAGCTATCTCATGGTGTCTTAGTATGCTATCAAAGTTCACAAAATCATGCTATGAGGTCAAAGTCTCTATCTATGGTTTAAATAGCAAAAACCAGTGAAAAACAACAAATTTTGCAATGCCTAGTTGACCTACTGAACTTCCTGGTTTGGCTTTCTAAACTTCTTGGCCCTGCCTATCTGGCTGTATAGAACCAGTCTACCGATCTATTCTAGGCTCAGCCTGCCAACAAGATGAGTCTAACATGCCAAACTCATGAATTTGGCATGCCGATGCTCATGATCGGCCTGCCAAACTGTTAAAATCTAAGAGATCCGAGACTTTAAGTCTCAGCCTCCCCGAGCTTAAAATCTCATGTTAAACCTATTTTTAAGTTCCCAGAGCATACATAATGTTCACAAATGATAGAAAATTATGTTGGAACACTTTTTAATGACTTTAAACAAGTTTCTTCTAGAAATTTTCAATGTATTCCAAAAATCAGAAAGAGAGGAAAAACTAGATTTAGCTTTTTTTTTTTATCCAATTAAGCTTAGATTCATATAGGTTTGGGTTCTATTAATTTAGATAGAAGGGTTTCTATGTTAAAACAAACTTGGATTTCAACATTCAAAGAAAATTAAAAGTTTGGAGAAAAAGTTTGAAATTTAGAAAAAGTTAAACTAACCTAGAATCCGAGCTTGAATTGAGTTTATGAAGGCCCAAACTTGCTTCCAAACTTCCAAACTAGCTGAGAATCAAAGACTTGAGCTCAATTTTTTGAAATCAAATTGAGAGAGAAAGAGAAGATATGCAGGAAAGGAAGAGAGAGTAAGAAAGAGTGAGAGGAAGAGAGAGTAAGAAAGAGTGAGTGAAGGAGATAAATAGAGAGGGAGAGAGTGGTTTTCTTTAGAGGAAGAACCATGTCCCACACATGGTTTTACAAAAGGGGACATATCAGGTATTTGGCAAATTGGTTTGTTTCAAAACTCAAAATAACAAATGAAAATGATTAAAAGTAGAATTAATTTAAAATGCCACAAAATAATTAAATTAAGTTCAAATTACATTATGGAACACTAATCACCATTTTACACACTAATTATGCTTAATTAATTTCTAGGTGTTACAGGTCATAACTTCGACAATACAACATATAGGGCATCACATGATCATTTTTGGGTTTGATAGGCTTGGAACCAATTACTAACCAATTAAATGGATTTAGAATATGACTAATTAGAACTTACTTTAAGAATCATGAGTTTAGAAAATGTCTAATTTAGTGGATTCAGGTCATATAGATTTAGTGACGATAGATAATTATTTAATTGTTTTAAATTAATTAATTATCACCTTTGATATGAACAAATGACAATTAAGGGAATTTTAAATATTATGAGGATTTAATAAAATAATTAGTCCTTATAATAGAAATAATGATTTTTATGATTCTTTGATAAAAAGAATTATGATCTAAGTGAATGATCAAATTCTTACGATTATGCTAAAAAAATTAAAATAGCATAAAATAGATTTTTCTTGCACACTTCCTATGGAGAGGCTTCAATAGGGTTCAATAATATTTATGATCTCAGTGTTGTTTAAAACCTTGCAAACTTGACTTCCCAAAGATCGCACGATCACCCAGGCCCAAAAGATAACATGCGGTTTGTGGTACATATCCCTAAAAGAATAAAGGTAATGTAGAACAAGTCATCATGGACTTAACCAGTATTCCTTCTCTTAGCCGCACCATTCTACTATCGAGTGTCAGGCATGTCAAATAGGATAAAATCGTATTCTCTAATAAGTGTCCTAAGACTCATCGGAGAGGTATTCTTCACCTCGATTGGATCAAAGTGCCTTTATAGGTTTACCTGATTACTTCTTCGCATTAGCTCGAAACTTCCCTAACTTGTCAAAAGTTTCACTCTTATGATGCACTAGATAGACATAAAACTAAAGTCCTAAAACTATCAAACTAAAGATGGACGTCTCCTACTACTTCAGCCAACACTAAGATTCCATTGTCCATTTGAAGTGTGAAGTGCTCATATAGCAAACTTCTCATTTTTTTAAATCCCTGTAGTGAAACATAAACATGATTATTCGCTCTAGAATCTATAACCCAAGTGTCAGTTTGATTCTTCAACCAAACAAGCCTTAGCAACTAAAAGTTTGCACCTACCTTATTTAGTTTGGAAGTTCTTATAATTTTTCTTTATGTGCTCAACCTTTCTGCAGAAGAAACACTTTAAGGTTCTTCAGGTTTCTCTTCTTTTACTTTTTATCGTTGCCTTTTGCCTAAATAGAAGGTTTCCAGTTCTTGACCATCTACTTCTTTCCATTCTTAGAGTTAGGATTAGAACCAGATGTAGCCGTCAAGTTCAATTTGTCACTAGTTGGAGCTTCCTTGATTAGATTTTCAAACTTCGGTAACTGCTCATCAACTTAGTGAAGATCACCTCTAAACCAATGTTTTTTCAAAATTTTGTAAATACTATTTTAAGCAGTTTTTAATTTTATTTTCAACAATTTAAAAACATAAAAATTTATAAACATAGAAAAACATAAAGAACTCCAATCATCTCTGTCTTCTTGATTTGTCTTCACTTGAAATAATTATTCTAATATAAAATTTTACAAATCAATATTAAAATAACAAATCCTAGATGGTAATGATAGACCGCCATCTAATTATAAGAAAAACCTAGATACACATTCTAACCTCTAAGGAACCATAACCAGCAAATTTATTAATTAATATATTAGTTACAACATAAATTTGATTAATCATACTTAATCAATAAACATTTACCACATAATCTCATGACAATATTTAATTATATAGAAACCCTAGATTGTCAACTCTTTAAAAAATTAAATTTAAGTATAGGAAAGAATAAGATCACATAATTTATGTGCATAATATTATCACAAACCCATAAAATCAATGAAAACTATGGCTCTGATACCATTTGTTGGAAAACTATACACAGTAGAATTTTAATAATTTAAATCAAAGTCTTTTCTAAATAACAAGTTTGACATGCTTAATACATAAATTAATAATAGATCTTACGTAACTTTTTTGTATACCAAATCTATAGAAGAACGAGAAGAGAAGAATATTCTAGAAGAGCCTCAATCAACTAGTCTTCTTTGCTATTCTTTATCCATAATTGTAGTGCGGGTGATTGTATATCCTACAAACATTCCTCTGGTGACTCTCCTTCCAACTATTTGAGAAAACTAAGAACTACAGTTTGAAATGTTGAACAATAGCTCTCTGAGAGTTTTAGAGTTTTTCTCACCAGAGTGCATACTCTTTGCTTCTTGGTTGATCAAAATAACAATGAAAAATAGCTCCCTTTTTCTAATGGTTGGATTTAAGGCTAGTCCTTATCATATTAGGCTTCAAATTCGAGTCTAGATCAACTTATTATGAAAAACAAATGAAAAATGTGTAATTTGATTATCACATGTTCAGCATGCTGTTCTAGGAAATCGACCTATTGAACCAACTCCATTGGCAATTAAACTCAAATTAATTCACAAAATTAATTTAATTGATAAATTAACATAAAATATTAAATCCACTCTTATCGAATTTTAGCCAATCTAATAATTAACGCAAATCACCAATATATAGGAAAAACATGTCGTATCGTTACAAGAATTATTATGAGCGAGCAAAGGGACCCGATGGACATATATAGATTAAGCTCCTATAATTATAAAACAACATATCCCAAATACATATATAACAATTATCAACTCCAACGCTATTCCACTAAATGCTTAGAGTTGTATTCTCGAACTATATAAAATTATAGAGCTTCAATAAGCTAATTGTCCATGTCATATCATAACGTGTAACATCTATTTAGTACATTCATAATCGGCTTAAGGATAAATTTTATTTTATTTTTTTAATTATTTTTATCTTATGTTTCATTATCTCACTATTAGAGTACTTACTATTCATAAGTAGTATACCATTTGGTTTAACCTATGTATCCAAATGAATGAGCACTCCAATCTTCCAATAACAAGATAACGCCTATAAGATAATATCATTAACTTTAAAAAAGCTATGGATTCCATATCTATGGCAATGAGTCTATGTTAATCAAGAGTTATGTCTCCAATGTATTGGTATGCATGCAATCATCAAATTAAGATGTCATCATTTGGAACGTCAAAAGACACAAGTAAGGAATATGGGCTCATTATTCATTTTAGGATTAATATATAATGCATATGATTGTCAAAAATGAATTGATTTAAACAAATAGAATTATTAATCAAATCAATTTAACTTTTTGTCCCGACCCAATATATCGTTACTTATGACAATATACCAATGGATCTACCTATGGAGTCTCACCACAATGACCAAGACAAGTCATCTCCTATTAGGGATGTAGACAATAGAACAATCTTAATATGAATAAAGCACTCAAATTTATTCTCTCGATTGCGAATCTTATCATTTAGACTATTACCTTTAAGATTCATGTCTTCTGCATAATATACACATCATATACATGATCTTAAAGGTTTAGACTAATAGTCTTAGACTTTTGTTTGCTTATCATACATTCAATATAAAATGAATATAAAGAGAACAACATTTGATATATGAATAATAAATAAATTCTTTATTGACTAAATGTCTCCAAAATTTTTTTACTTCATTTAATCCTTAGGGCATGTAGTCTAACAGTAAGAGACTATGATTGAAGAATAGAGCCAAAAAGAAAGAAAGAGAAAAAATGAAGCACATAAAAATAAAGAGAAAAGGAATAAAGTAAAGCGCCATAAAAATTAAAAAAAGAAAAAGAAAAAAAAGTTGAAGCAACATTTGCAAAAATCAATGGCAGACAAATTCAGTTAAAGAAAAAGAAAAAAGAAAAAGTGATAATAAAATAGTGAAGTTAAAAAAAAAAAGTCAAGTAAAAGATTATAGTAGACAAAATAGGAAAAGAAAAGGGCTAGATAGAAAAAAAAAGTTTAAAAAAAAGGGGAAACAAAACACTAAATGACAAGATATTTGGATGACCATACAAGGAATAGCGAAATTTCATACTCTTTTTTATGTAGTACTAGTTTAGGTACGTGCTATGCATATATTAAGTTGAATTGAAGTTTTTATAATGTAAACTATGAATAAAAGAATGAATAGAAGAAAATTTTTGTTTATAGATTTAAAAGAAAAAGTTGCACAAATAACATTTGAAAAATGGATTTGTTTTATTTTGACCACCGACATTCATTTTTGGATCTAACCATTTTGAGATTCATGAAATGTATAGTTTGGATCTCCTAGTTACTAAATTGATTATTTTAAACAACATAAGACATGAGTAGAATTGGCAGGATTTTATGAGAACTAAAGCAGATAAATTAATTGTATTTTTAAAAAGCCTCATGTGTCATTATTATATTAGATTATGTCTATAAATAGAGAACTTACTTATCAAGGAATTGAATTTGTATGTTTCATTTACATAAGAGTTTAACTGAGTCAACAATGGTCACAAACAATGATATTATTTTGAGAGGAAATTGATATTGAAGGTTTAATAAATTTATGAGACAAATCAATAAAGTTGAAACAGAGAGAAAATAAAAGAAGAATCAAAAAAAAAAATTATAGAGAACATTGAGGGCAAGAGATTAAGTAGAAAAATGGAGCCAAAAAGTAAAGAAAAGGTAAAACATTGAAAAAAAGAAAAAAAATAAAATATCAAAAATGTAAACATAAGAAAAAATAAAATATTGTTTGTAAGAGACAATGATTGGCGGCTATAGTTTCCTAAAAAAAGTAAGTCACAAAAAAAATGGTGGAGTTAAAAAGAAAGAAAAAATCAAACATAAGATTATGGTAGACAAATATTGTCCCCAAAAAAGTTAAAAAAATGTAAAAAAAAATATAAAGAAAGGAAAGAAAAAAGCATTAAAAACGATAGAGCACTAAACGGTGAGAAAAAACAAAATTAAAGCACTAAACATGTAAATGAAAAAGGAGAAAGGACAAAATAAATAAGGAGAGAAAATATAAAAGAAAAAGGATGAAAGAGAAAAGAGGACAGCAAAAAGAGGATTACATAAAAAAAAAGGCCCAAAGCAACTCATTTTGGACGACTACAATTTAAACAATGCAAGTTACGCACTCTTTTATTATATTATATGTATAGAAATTTGCAGAATTTCTCCATGTGATAAATCTTAATTACCATGTTATTATTTTGTCTAATTTATTTAATAATAAGAAGTGCAACTAAAACAAATATCTTTTTGAGTTTGCCTTTCAAATAATAGGGAATAGACAAGAAAATATAAAATAGAGACTCATGTGAAAAATATATTTCAATGGGAACATGCAGGAAAAATATTTAAGAAACATATATAAAAAATTTACACGATAAAGGATCTTTTGGCAAAATGAAAATAAAATAAATAAATAATTTAGTAGGAACATATAAAAAAGAAATCATGTTAACATGTGTAATATAAGGAAAAAAATTAATGTAGTGTTTGGCAAATTCAGTTCTAACTCATTAGTTCTAACTCAAACAATATAAAGCTCTCGCATACTATAATGTAAAGTGTTACGGTGTAAAGCAAAGTTATGTTATAGTGTGAAGCTCTGACACGCTATAGTACTTGCTATCCTAGCGCTTAGTTTCAACTCATTTTCCATAAAATTATGCCAATAGAAACAAATTAGAGAGATTGCATTTGTTGGAAAAGGAATAGTTGAAAAGGAAGCGTGAAAAAACATGCAAAAAAGATGACATGTTTCCAAAAAAAAGAGAAAAAAAACTATTGTTATAATGGATCATTTAGAAAAATCTCATAAAATATTTAACTAAGAACAAGCCAAGGAAAAAAAAGTACTTCAAATAAGCATATAAGAATAGATAATCTAGGGTTTCTATATAATTAAACATTGTCATGAGATTATGTGGTAAATGTTTATTGATTAATTATGGGTAATTAAATTTATGTTTTAACTATTATATTAATTAATTAGTTTTGTCAGTTATGGTTCCTTAGAGGTTAAAATGTGTATCTAGGTTTTTCTTATAATTAGATGGCGGTCTATTATCACTGCCTAGGATTTATTATTTTAATCTTGATTTGTAAAAATTTGTATTAGAATAATTATTCAAAGTGAAGATGGATCTATAAGATGAAGATGATTGGAGTTGTCTATGTTTTTATATGTTTATAAATTTTTAAGTTTTTAAATTGTTGAAAATAAAATTAAAAACTGGTTACAATAATTTTTACAAAATTTTGAAAAAACACTGGTTTAGGGGTGATATTGACTGAGTTGATGAAGCAATTGCTGGAGTTTGAAAATCTGATCAAGGAAACTCTCATTGGTGGCGAAGCGAACTTGGCGGCTACATCTAGTTCTAATCCTAACTCTAAGAATCGAAAGAAGTAGATGGTCAAGAACTGAAAACCTTCTATTCAGGCAAAAGGCAAGGATTAAAAGAAAAAGAAGAGAAACCCAAAGAACCTAAAGTGTTTCTTCTGCGGAAAGGTTGGGCAAATAAAGAAAAATTGTAAGAACTTCCAAACTAAATAAGGTAGGTGCAAACTTTTAGTTGTTGACGCTTATTTAGTCGAAGAATCAAAGTGACACTTGGGTTACAAATTTTAAAACGAATAATCATGTTTATGTTTCTCTGTAGGGATTTAAAAAAACGAGAAGTTTGCTATATGAGCAATTCATGCTTCAAATGGGCAATAGAACCTTAGTGTTGGCTGAAGTAGTGGGAGACGTTTATCTTTACTTTGATAGTTATAGGGCTTCAGTTTTGAGAGATTGTTTTTATGTTTCTAAACTTAAAGAGAATTTAATTTCCATCGCTTATTTATCTAAAGCTCTTATTCAGTTTCTTTTAATAATAAAGTTGTAATTTGTAAAAATAAATCTTTTATTTGTAATGGATGGATGCAAAACAACCTATATTTGATCAGACCTAAGATGGGTGCACTGTTGAACATTAAGGTTAATGATAACTCTAAAAGGCTTAAAACTTCTCACTCTAATAAGACTTATCTTTGGCACTTGTGATTACGTCATAGCTTGAATAGGATTCAAAAGTTGGCAAAGGATGGACCTTTTAGTAACTTAGAAGTGGAATCTATACTACAAAGTGAATCTTGTTTGGAGGCTAAAATGACCAAAAGATCATTTAGGTATAACAACAATTAAGCCGAAGGGATTCTAGGACTTGTGCATTGTGACGTTTATGGTCCCATGAACATCAAGGCATGAGGAGGGTATAAATACTTTGTCACTTTCATTGATAATTACTCAAGATATCGTTATGTCTATCTAAGGTATCATAAGAGCAAAACTTTTGACAAGTTCAAGAAGTTTCGAGCTAAAGCGAAGAAGTAATCAGGTACACTCATAAAGGCGCTTTGATCCAATTGAGGTGAAGAATACCTCTCCGATGAGTCTTAGAACACTTATTAAATAATGCGATTTTATCCCATTTGACTGCGCCTGACACTCCATAGTAGAATGCCGTGGCTAAGAGAAGGAATAGGATTTTGTTGAATATGGTTAGGTACATGATGACTTGTTCTACGTTACCTTTATTCTTTTAAGGATATGCACTACAAACCGCATGTTATCTTTTGGGCCTAGATGATAGTGCGATCTTTGGGAAGTTGAGTTAACAAGGTCTAAAACAACACTGAGATCATGAATAGTACTGAACCGTATTGAAGCCTCTCCATAGGAAGTGTGGGAGAAAAATCTATTTTATGCTATTTTAATTTTTTTAGCATAATCATAAGAATTTGATCATTCACTTAGATCATAATTCTTTTTATCAAAGGATTATGAAAATCATTATTTCTATTATAAGGATTAATTATTTTATTAAATTCTCATAATATTTAAAATTCCCTTAATTTTCATTTGTTCATGTCAAAGGTGATAATTAATTAATTTAAAACAATTAAATAATTATTTATCATCACTAAATCTATATGACCTGAATCCACTAAATTAGACATTTTCTAAATTCATGATTCTTAAACTAAGTTCTAATTAGACATATTTTAAATCCATTTAATTGGTTAGTAATTGGTTCTAAGCCTAGTAAACCCAAAAATGATCAAGTGATGCCTTATATGCTGTAAAACCTAGAAATTAATTAAGCATAATTAGTGTGTAGAATGGTGAATTAGTGTGCCATAATGTAATTTGAACTTAATTTATTTATTTTGTGGTATTTTAAATTAATTATACTTTTAATCATTTTCATTTGTTATTTTGAGTTTTGAAACAAAACAAATTGTCAAATATGTAATATGTCCCCTTTTGTAAAACCATGTGCGGGACATGGTTTTCACTTTGAAGAAAACCACTCTCTCCCTTTCTATTTATCTCCTTCACTCACCCTCCTTCCCACTTACTCTCTCAGGATCACTCTCTCTTACTCTCTCTTCCTTTCCCGTTCATCTTCTCTTTCTCTCTCATTTTGATTTCAAAAAATTGAGGTCAAGTCTTCGATTCTCAGCTAGTTTGGAAGCTTGGAAACAAGTTTAGGCCTTCACAAACTCAATTCAAGCTCAGATTTTAGGTTAGTTTAACTTTTTCCAAATTTCAAACTTTTGTCGAAGCTTTTAATTTTCTTTGAATGTTGAAATCCAAGTTTGTTTTAGTATAGAAACCCTTCTATTTAAGTTAGTAGAACCCAAACCCCTATGAATCTAAACTTGATTGGACAAAATAAAGCTAAATCTAGTTTTTCCACTTTTTCTCATTTTCAGAATAAATTGAAAATTTATATGAAAAACTTGTTTAAAAGCATTAAAAAGTATTCTAACATGTTTTTCTATCATTTATGAACATTATGCATGCTTTGGGAACTAAAAAATAGGTAAAATGAGATTTTAAGCTCGAGAAGGCCAAGGCTTGAAGTCTTGGACCACTCAGATTTTACCAATTTGGTAGGCCGATCATGAGCATCAGCATGCTAGATTCATGAGTCTAGCAGGCCAGACTCATCTTGTCTGTAGGCTGAGCCTGGAATAGTTTGGTAGGTCGGTTCTGTATGGCCAGTAGGTTGGATTAGGAAGTTTGGCAGGTCAACCAGGCGTTGCAAAATTTGTTGTTTTTCACCAATTTTTACTATTTAAACCATAGATAGAGACTTTGAGCTTATAGCTTGATTTTGTGAACTTTGATAGCATACTAAGACACCATGAGATAGCTTAGTGATGTAGAATACTCTAAGCTAGATAATAATGAACCTACTTTTTATTTAAGGTTGTTCATGGCTTCATGGAGCTAACGCATAGCAGGTCGAGACTATAGTACTCAACCACGGTGCAGGATATTAAAGTAGGACTTTTGACCCCTTCTTTGGTAGCCATGTTTTTAATAGGGTTTTGGCCACACAAAATGATTTCTTTCAAAAATGTCTTTAAGAAAATGTTGAGATGAATTTATAGATTTCTTTCATTAATTGTTGAATGATGAGATGATCATAACAAATGACATAATAAATGTAAATGAAAATACTCTGTAAGATGAGACCTAAATATTGATATAGAAGCAAATGTGTTGTAAACACCGTCTGGAATGATATAAGAGAGTATGATGCCATATTTAGAGTGCAACCTTGCAGGTAGGTCTTGAAATCAGTTGGGCCACTACGGTGGTGATTAACATGGCTTTCCCAAAGAATACAATAATGAGACTATCTGGATGCATAATGGACAAAATGGCAAGAATGAATCTAATGAATTCTATTTACTATGTTTTATATCTTTTGTTTATAAATGGTGTATAAGTGTTTAAATTAATATTTTCAAAGCTTAATCCTATTGAGCCTTTCGCTCACTATTTTTATTTGTTTTTAAAATCTTTCCCCTAGGTGGAATTCAGCTTAGGATCGGCTGGAAGGCTATTGAGTAGACTTGTGAGCAGTAGGAAATTTGTTAAGCATCTGTTTAATTAATTCAAGGCATGTATGATTCTTAATCCTTCTTTCTCGTATTTGGATTGTACTTGTAATTGTATTATTGTTGATAGTATTATGTGCACTAATGTGGGTCCAATGAGGCCCAACTTGTATTTAATTATCTTATTCTTTTATTTTGTTTTATTTGTTTTAATTTTTTGATAATTGTTTTAAAAAGGTTTAAGATTTATAACGTTTTCATAAATAATTAAAATTTATTTAATTGGTGAATTTAATTAAAATTTGATTTAATTAACTTAATTAATCTGCCACATTAACACTTAGATTTGAGGGCATGACATGACCCGAGTGGTTTTTTTGACTAAAACAAGCATTGGACCAGTGCCTAGCTTTGTGGTACTGGGACTCTAGCATATCGGGTTTTTATGATAGTTGAATTAGTGTCAAATTGAAAACTATTAAACTTTATCTTTAGAAAATGTCGTCCGTTTAATTTAGAGTTTCAAATAAAAATCGCTCCATAAAATAATGCTTGAAATCAGCAACCCACTAAATGTCGGGCTTATATAATCTTTCTAAAGCGTTGTAATTTCTTAGTTTGATGACAAATAGGATTTCATAGTCATGTGTCTTTATTTATAAAAACTGGTATCGAAAGGTACTTTTTAGGTTAGTTTTAGAAAGTTAATATGAAATCATATGTTAAAGGCAGTTTTTCTTTAAAGTTTTTCACCATAAAAATTATTTCTTATAGATATATGTCTTAATGCTTTTCATGGTTGTTTTAAAGTCTGGGTTAGTATTTTTTAGCATAATTGTCTCCCGGTTAAACTTTGCAAAAGTTACGAACTAAAAAGTTTTGACTGTTTTTATAAATATCAATTAAAGCCCACCTTAAAGATAGATTGTTATAAAAACTTTCTTTATAAAAGTTTTTCATTTTACTACAAACTAAAACTTTCATGTTGGCAAAACTTACACCTCAGTCTCGAAACGACCTAAAATTTCAAAACTAATTTCCTACTCAAAAATACAATTTTTGAATAGTTTTGGAGAACTGTCCATAACTCTATTTTAGCGGTAGATTTTAAAAAAAAAGTTTTCCACAAAAATTGTTCATCTCGTCGAAATCTAAAACTTTTGTAATTGACAAAACGTGAAATTTGGACCCCAAATAGCCAAAATCATTAAAACAATTCTAGCATAACAAAACTGTTTTGGTAGTTTTTTCACAAACTGCTTTAGGCAATTTTGGGATTGCCTTAGTGCAGTTTTTGGTACTACTTTGGGCAAACCATAAAAACTATTTAGAAAGCCTATTTAGAGTCAAACTACATTTTTGCTTAGTCACAAGGTTTTGTTGAATACATCAAAAACTAAAAGTTTTGTGCTTGGAAAAGTTTTAAACCTAACCCTAAGACCTTAGTTTAAGCATCTAATGTTTGTGAAAAATTTTTCCACAAATAAAAACTTGTAAAAACATAATCCTAACTTGTAAGCACTAACTTTTTACATCCCATACATATATAAAGTAAACTAAACAATAGATAAATAATTATTACAAATTATTTCCTCACCCATTTATCAAATCTCTCATAAAATTGTAAACTTTAACCTTAGAAAATTTAATGAAAAGTTTAGATTTATTACTCTTGATGACAACTGTTGGTGGGTGATCTTGTAACACCCACCGTTTTCTTTAATTGATGTTATGTAATATTTGACAATTTTATACGTCACATGAATGAAATTATAACTTAGACGCATATCTTGTGTGAAAAATTCTAGTATGATATTTGTGATTATGAATTTACTATGAGCTAATGACTTTATTTGCCGTGGATGGACTAAGAAAATTCCAACAACATTAAGTGCCTAATGAATGACTCTTCTCAATTCTTGTTTTAAGAGTACTCTATTTTGATGATTTACTTGGATCTTGATCTATTTAAATAGAATGTTATTCAATTTTTTAATGTTTAGGGAGAATTAATTATTTATTTATTTTAGGGATTATTTTGATTTGGGAGTCTTCTGTTGAATTTAAAAAAAAATTATTAAACATTTTCAAAATTTTGAAAAAAAAAATTGGGCCCCCAAAACAACATGTTGTTTTGGGGAGGCGAAAAAAAATATATCTCCCAAAACGACATGTCATTTTGGGAGTGCCACCCAAAAACAACATGTCATTTTTGAGGGGTTAAGAGCAAAAAAAAAAGGACCAAATGACGTGTCATTTGGTCCATCATCTACCTTACCATGAGCTCATTGCAGAGGACACCATTTGATTCCAAATGAAGTTCTAATTCATTTACTTCAACATTACACATCCCAAATCTCTTTTCAATTGATATAAACCATCATTTGAGTGATTAGAGATTATTTTTTTCCAAGAACACATGAGCTCCGTTCATCCTAAAGCGCATGGCTATCATTCCCTACTACCTTATCTTTCATTCCATTCCTTATCTTGATCCAAGAATAATGCTAGAAAACATTATGGTACCTACCAAAAGCAATAAAAAAATCATTTTTCCTTCCTCCCATACCTCCGCCAACATCTCCACCATTTATCCTCTCTAACAAATACTTGAATGCATGCTCCTTAACACTCCATGTCCCCTCTTAATTTGGCTGCATTCTTCTTTTGCAGCAGGGCCATATCGTAGACCACAAGTCCTTCAACATTTGCTCTTCCTCTTCCTTTCATTCACACAATTTTCTCTCATTTCTTTTCACGACTAATCTGAGACACACAAGGGCACGCCTCTGGCTAAGTCATGCCACCCTTCACATGCCTCTAAATGTTCACTCTCAACACTCTCATGGAATTTTAAGTTAAGTACAAAGCATTCTTTGAAAGTCGGAAGCCAAACAGACGAGTTACAGTGTGTTTTGTCGAAACCGTCGACGGCCTAAGATGGAGATTTTGACCACATTTTGAGGTTGGTTTTCTAACTTTTTTATACCAACTTATGATATAATGGGATTTTTGGGAATAATCTTATGGGATTTAATGTTTGAATTTGTTTAAGAAACAAAATTTTTACAAATAATTATGCTTAATCACTTTTTTAGGTGAAGACCTATACTTTGAAATTTTTCCGGGAAGAATTGACATGAGATTTTAAGAAAATTTCTTTAGGAATTGTATATCCATATGTTAGGCATTTCCCATAAAAATTAGGGTTCATATGAGCTATTTTCGATTTGTTTGAAAATTTATACTAAATGTTGTTCTTATGATCTCTTAAATGACCTTTAAATGTGATGATTTGTTTGATGATGTGATGATGTTATAGGATGTGTTTAATGCTAGAAAAATTTTTGAACACTCATTTGTATGTCTAGTTTATGATTGCAAATTTTTAGCCACATGCAGATGTTAGAATCGGAGAAACAAATTGTAGAATAAATACAACTCATCGTTTTGGTAATTCTACTGCAATGTTTTTGTAAAGGTTGGCATAGTTGAAAAATACTTCAAATGATTCAAATGTAATAAAACATTTTTCTGGTACTATGTGGGATGTTAGGAATGCCATGCTAAAATTTGAGATCAATTGAAATTTTGTGTGATTTTATAAAATTCGTTGATTGTTGACTGCCCCTTTTTTGTTCATAGTGTAGATTTTTGTTGTGATATCTAAAATGTAAGAAAAATACTTACACTTGCTTAAACTTGATGAAATTAATTATGATGGTAGATCTATATGTCTATAATGTCCTATAAAAATTTCAAAGCCATTGGAATTTTGGTGATTTTTCTAAAATTCATTGATTGTCACTACCTAAAACAAAATTCTAGCAACAAAGGTATGAATTGTAGTACGTAAAAGAATGACTTAAAGTGGTCCAATGGTGATGAAATTAAATCTGGTGATTCTTATGGATGTTTAGAATATGTGTAAAAATTTCAAGTCATTTCAAATTTTATGTGATTATTAAAAATTCATGGATTATTGGCTATTCAGGTTACTCATCTAGAAACCAAGTTGTGTACCTTAAAAAAAATGAAAATGACACTTACCCAAATATGAATGTCATCAGAATTTTTTTGGTGATATATATTATGTTAGGAACATTGTGTAAAAATTTGACAACCTTTGTAATTTTCTATGATTTTATAAAAATCATAGAGTGTCGGTTACTGGGTTGAGATTATGCACCTATCTTAATTATGATAATAGGATAAGTTAGTTTAATTGATCAAGTATAGAATTGCTTGTTATAATGATGTTGAATATGATATTTTGAGTATGTTCTTATACCGAGAATATTTCTTTTATTACCATGTCATAAATTAAAGAAGTTTGAGGTACTTGAATCGTTGGAAATAAAAGGAAAACCATACATTTGCAAGAGGTTAAGTAAAATTGCTACAAGTCAAGTAAGTACATTCTCACCTGCAATACGATCAAGAATTGTCAAAAGTTTTAAGAAATGTTTAATTATGTTATCAATGTTTATGCATTACTCATTTGAAAGACTCCTTTTACCATAGTTATGAAGAATTTTTTTTTTTTTTGTGGATGTTTACATCATTGTTTCGTGGTGCATATGATGTTTTTTTAATATATATATATATATACATATATATGCATCACCTAATTAAGGTGTTGCACACCCAATGTGATGATGATGATGATGATAATGATGTCTGTCCCATAAGGTGGACTTGTCACGTTTGGTTTGGGATTAGCTACCCCTCTCCTTTCATGACGGCGTGCTCTAATGATGTTAATGGTGCAACGCCAAGGCCCTAAAGAATAAAATGAATGTTTTAATATGGAAAATGGAAAAAGGAAAGATATGTTCCTACAAAGCATGCTATATGCACTATGATGGCTATTTCAAAGATGTAATGATTCATGGTATGGTTAAAGTTGTGGTAATGTTTTGTGAGATTACATAATGTACTTA
>CAMOHE010050829.1:20276-35477 GCA_946598075.1 Artocarpus hirsutus | reverse complement strand
ATGTAATATATTATATATTATTAATATTGTTAATGTTATTATTATCATTATTATCAAATTATTATTTTATATTGATATAATTTTTATATTTATATTGCATAGAAATATTAATTTATAAAAATATTATAATAATAATAATAATTTAATAATAAAATAATTATTATCATCATCATTATGAAAAAAAAAAGTGAGATTTCTATAGTTTTGAGATTCCCAGGAATATGAATATCACCTATTGGATGAGCTTTAGATTACCCCAAAATGAGGTAATCTGAATTCCATGGGAATGAGTTTATCAAGAATCCAAAATTCAGATTACTGCATACCAAACATAAGAATCTGTAAGATTCTCATTCCTACCTCAAGAATACTGCATACCAAACGCCCCCTTAGATATAAGAGTGGATCCTTATAGGCTAGTAAGAATTTAATTTCTTCATTTAATCATTTGTCGCTATGATGGGATGCTCTCGTTATTTTTTACGTTACTTATCTTCTCAATTTATTAAAAAAAAGGACAAAAAGACAAAAAAAAGACTTTAAAGATTGATTCGACCTTTAGATGCTCCAATTATGTTTCTAAGTTCCCATATCACCATCTGTGCAAGAAAAAAAAAAATTATTTTCAATCGTCGGATAAAAAGAATAAAATAGTTGATCCCTCATCTAACTAAATAGTTCTCTGTCTATCATTCATTTTTAATTCCTAACTACTGAGCATTCTACCAGAAAATATTTTCTTTCATTGAATTTGGGGATTATTGGTAGCATTGCACATTTCTAAATGTAAGTACTCTCTTATAGAATAATAAGAGTTTTTTTTATTTATTTCGTCCTAATTTTTTCCTCCAATGGGATATATAATCTGGTTAATTCCAATGCTAGTTGTCTTGTATCTTTATTTTTTTATTCAAGTGAAAATAGAAAATTTTGAAGTGATTCGACCTGTATATGGTCTAACAGGATTTTTTTTTTTTTAAGTTTCCGGAATATTTTTTGTGCAAGAAAAATTTTTATTTTCTCAAATAGTTTATCCCTCATCTAGCCAATTAGCTTTTTGTCTATTATTCATTTTTTATTCCCAACTAGAGTATTCAATCATAGTCATAGGAGTTCTTAGTTGTAGTTCTTTCGCCGAAATGGGTGGTTATTGGTTAAAAAAAAGATGCGTCTATTTACACCTCTTATTTTACTTTTGATGCATCTATTTTTAAATCATTCTTCATCCTACTTGTTACGCTACTCTCAAAATACTAAAAAGTCCTTACCCTAAATTATGGCATTGTTATTTTTTTTCCCACCCACCAGCTAATCACCAAACTTATATTTTTTTAACCCAAATGTTATTCTTTCTAAATGAAAAAAAAAAAGAAAAGAAAAAACCCATAGTTTTGATAATTTGTTATAAAGATAATATACAAATGATTCGTATGGTTTGTATACAAATCAAATAATTTGTTCTTTCTTTTGTTAAGCAAGGAGAAGGATATAGCTTTTTATTTTTATTAAATGATAATCTTCTTTATATCTTTTTTCTTTTTATTGAACCAAATTCTTGGACTCCTTCATTGGAAACTATAATGATGGAACTACTCAAGATTGGTAAAGACTAATTATAAATCAAACAATTCGTACGATTCATTACTAACTTATATAATTCGTACATATGAAATAATAAAAATTGAATAAAAAATGAAAATTTTAAAGAAAAAACCACACACACATATACATATATATATATATATATATATATATTTGTAGGAAGGCTCGTTGATAGTGGAACCATTTTTATTCGTATAAAAAAGTAGTGCACAAGAATTCTTTAGAATGCCGTAATTATTTTTTTAAGGTGGAGTGTGTAATGATCATTTTTTTTGTCCCTAAAAGTAATTTTGTTAATGGATAATACAAAAATAAAAAATTCTATTAAAAAAGAGTGTGTAAAAAGTAAAATAAGGGTATTAATAGATACACCTTTAGTAAAAATGTATATGTTTAATTTCTAGTACTCTTTTAAGAATTTAAAACAGTTCTAAATTTTTTTGTGTAACATATTTATTTATTTTTTCATAAACCTAATTTTTGATGATATAAAATGCACCCATTCTCTTTACCTACTCTTCCGTCTCTCTTTCAAGTAGGAAGAATACAATCATGGAAGGCCGCACATCCAAGAGTTCCCCAAGTGGAGGGCCTCGTATGTGTACCTTAAAATCACCTCTGTCGCAGTGCTAAGTTGTTAAAAGAAACATTTGGTACTGTTACTCCATGAACGTATTGTACATTTATAATTTACTCCCTTAAACTTTTAATTTTAGTTACTTACCACTTGAACTTATAAATCTTTAGCAAATCACCCTTATTAATAGCAGATTTAGTTTTTTGACCAAAATTGATATATAATTTACACATAATTATTGACATGAATGGTCATTTTATATGTTTTGACCTAAATTTATTGTGTTTAACATCTTTAATTAAGTTTTCATTAAAATAGAAAATTTTGAATTAATTTTGGTTTGGATATAAATGTAGGTTATTTTTTATATGGAAAAACCTTTTTATACTTTTAATTAACGACTCATGTGAAAATCATATATCAATTTTAGTCACAAACTTAAAATTGCTATTAACAAGGTGTGATTTGCTATAAATTTATAAGTTCAATGGGCAACTTGTCAAAATCAAAAGTTTAGAGGGTAGATTGCAAATGTGCAATGAGTTCAGGGGCAACAATACTAACAATACTGAATACCCAATATCAAATTTTAGAATTTGAGTAGGAAGCAACTCTACAATGCAATGTTATTTGATGCTAAATTGAGCGAATACTGTACTTCGTGTTAAATCTACCAACAAACATAATCTATGCTAAAATTTACTTTTATAAATTCCAATGTTAAATAATTATGATAAAAAATATATATATCATTTGAAATAATATTATACATTGAAACATAAAATAAAACATCACATCAAAGATGTTATTTTTATACTTTTAGTAATAAATATAATACAGACCAATGATAAACAAGAAAACAAGAAGTATATATGAATGAAATGAACCCAAAAAAGGTGAAGTAAATTGTTAAATTTATCTTGTGTATTTTCTTTTTATTAGCTGTATAATATTATTAACCTCTTGATATGAATTATAAGACCAAGTGGCACGATCAGGAATATATATTTATTTTCAACCCATTATGCATTAGCACAATGCTCATATCGAGCTATTTTAATCAGGTTACGAAGCATGAAGCTCACACAACGGAACACATTGATATCTTTACCTCTTTTTAAGAGAGGACAAAGACCAGACTTTATAGCCAAAAAAAAAAAAAAAAAAGACACTTCTTTCTTAAGACGGAATTTTTGTGTCCTAGTCCCTAAATTTTCTCTTTTGGAATTATCTCCGTTCTTCTTCCCAAAAATGCTCTCTGGTTTAGGCTCCAAGCATGGGCGCCTCTCCAAATGAATCAGCTCCCCTACATTCCCCACGGAGCAACAAAAGGGAGACCCAAATTAGTCTGATGTGGAGTGCAAACTTGGGCAACATGTTGCGCACTAGAATTGGCGGAGAAAGCAGGCATACACATAGGCTGGTGAAGCGCACATCACCAAAATGATTGCACGTGGCGGACGACTGTTGGCGAAGCCTAGAGTTGGAACTGCTTTAAACGTGCGATTAATTCGCGCGCTAATCTGGGCTGCTGAGGACGCGATCTAACAGCTGAAGTCGCGAGTACTGTCTTTTATTCTTTTTGTGCGAGTTCCTTTAGTTTAGCATGTAGTAGTGTTTGAAAAAATCTAGTAATTTATAAGTATAATTAATTACGGAATTTTTTTTTTTGTAACTACATTAACAAGTTCATAAGAAAGTAAGAGTTTAGTACTTATAAGCACAAGTTCCTATTGAATTGTTGGGAAAAACAACAGTATGACAAGCTTAGTCAAACTATACATGTTCAGCCAGTTTAAGAATAATTGTGAACCTTCGGCTAGAAGGCGTAGTAGTAAATCGAGATAATAGATACAAAGGTGAACGATTATGAAAAAGTGTGAAAGTTTAAGAAAATAATTGACTTGAGACAAGTCAATGCATTCTTAACAGTCCGAGCATTATTTCAGTTCGATGATTAAGCACCGGATTGATTATGTATGATATAATTCAAGTATTTAAGTTAAGGGTTTTTCTAAAAAACAATATTGTTAAGTGCTATAAGAAACTATTAAAAACTAGTTTGTAGATCAGAAAACCTCCATCTCAAAGTCAAGATGGATGGAATTTATCAATAAAAAACCTAAATTCAATAGATAAGAATTTTGAGTCATGTATGCAGCAGTGGTGTATAGATAGACACGCCAACATATTTAAACAATGTTAAGTAGTTGTCACTCAATATGAAGAGTTTCGCGTTAGTAAATTTACTAACGGTTGAGAAAAAACTAGAATTAAATATTGTAATTTGTATATTTAACTCAAGGATTTTTCTATAAAATTTCATGTTTTAATTTTCTTAGCTTAAAGATTTATAGAATTAATATATAAATTCTGACATTCTATGGTAAATATTAAAGTTGAACTTATCAACTTCTTGTGATCGAATAATTCAGTTGATAAATTTCATTGTGATTTAGGACAAAAGAAATTTCAATCCATAAATAATTTAAGAATCCGATTTATAAAAATTTTCAAATGTAGTATGATGTTAGTAGTGTACCAAGAAACACTCTAACGCATAGTAAGTCCTCAATTGCTTATTAGTTAAAGTCCAAGTTATGCTAATAGCATTTTTGGTAAAAAAAAAAAAATTGCTATTTGAGCTCGGGAATTGACACTATTGAAGACTATATCATTATCAAGGAAAAATAAAAGAGAAGTCAAGTTTAGGTTTTACTTAGTCTAGAAATAATTTTAAAATTTAAAACAATCCAATTTTATTACGCGATTAAGAACTAGTATCGGTATTGATTTATTCAAAGATTAGTTCAAGATTAAAATTAAGCAAGGTCAGAGGACCCGTCAAAAAAAAAAATTCCCTGTCAACTAAGTTAGTCACCTTCAAGTAGTATAAGAAATATCTTGATTAAGGAATGTCTTGGAGAGAGTAAAAAGAACAAAAAGAGTATGACCTAACCATGAGAATGACCTTCATTAAGTATAAATGTGATGGGAATTTTTTCCCTCCATTTTTTCCTCCATGATTGGCGCCATACCAAAATTTTGACTAAAATAAGTATATGTACAAGCTCGATAAACCATAGTTAAAAAGCTAAATGTATTTAGCAATTTGTCTATAAGTAGACTTTTCAACAGCTTATTTTGCTCTTTTCTTCCACTTCTTTTAAGTGTAAAAACCGGTCCCCCTTGTCCCTTTTCCTCTAAAATTTTCACTTCTTCCACTCATTAAAATCCAACCAAAACTAAGAGGAGAAGAAGGAGGTCTAGGAGGAGTCACTCAAATATTTGTCTTCAAGGGTATATCAACTAATCTTTTCTCTTTTGTTTTGATTATGTTTATAAGGTATTTGACATAGTAGTTAGAATTTTAAAACATTAAATTACAAAAAAAATCTTAAGTTTTATGACTTCTTAAATTTAAAAATATATATTTTTAAATTTTTTTTAAGGAGAAAAATATATTTCGTAAACAAATTAGATTTAGTGAATGATATTTTTATCTTATTTATATGTTTTTTTAGTAAAAAAATTGTGTAAAGAATAAAATTAAAGCAAGTCTTTTAAATTTAAATGATACCTTTACGGTTTTTAAAAATAAAAAGATAAATTAAAAAATAATAAAAACTAAGAAGTATTCTTACACAGGATTAACCAAATGAAAATATGTCCTACGGAAAATTATTCTTCTTGATATTCTCAAGACGAACTATCGAAACCGGTTAGGAAATTTGTTTTTATTTTTTTGTCTTTTTTTTCCTACCACATGTCATGCTCATCTCTGCTCTCCTTCACGTGTGAATAGTGATCCAGAGGGGGGCTCTGATGAGTAGTTACTTCTGATTTATCTAGTGTGTTTTGTTTATTGTGGTTGGATGGTAAGTTATTGTGCTTATTTGATTTTCGCTTAGCATAATTAAAAATACTGATTGCTTTAATTTTTAATGTAATTATGCTAATAATTTGTACTTGTTCTGCAAATTAGGAGGTTTATGATGGATAATTTGTCGGTTTCCGAGATTAAGGAGCTTGTTTTCATTGCAATTTTTTTTAGGACTCACCGCGAGGCATTATTAACTGCAATCTACCCTTTTATAGCCATTATGCATAATTAAGTTGCCCATGAAACCATCCACCTAAACAAACTCCGTTTGCATGCTCCTTTTTTTTTTTTTTTTTTTTTTTTTTGAAAATGATGAATGTCAAAGAACAGGAAGTTCTGAAAAAGTTGAGATCAAAAGCTTAAAAATCCTAATTGACTAGATAAACAAAGGGCTCAATCTTCAAAGCAATTTAGGAGGAGGCTACAATCCTGGGCAAGATAAAGTGATGCAGGAGAAATGAGTTGAAGCTAAGAGTTAAAACTAAACATTATAGCATGTGAGAGTTTTATATTATAAACAGTTCCAACTACTATAAGGTGTTTGAAACATTAATCATAACTAATTAGTTTGAACTCAAACAGTAAAAAACCCTCATATGTTACAATATAAAGCAAAAATGAACTACAGTGTTAAAAACTTTTACGTGCTATAGTGTCTCAAACCAATTGTAACACTTACTTGAAAACATTATAAGTTTTTCTAATGATTGTTTTCAACACTATCCAAACACATATTCAGATTTTATTCCCAATTTAAAGTATAATTAATAACATATTTAAACGATAATTCGGATCGCAATTTAAATCACCTCAGTTTAAATTTTTCCTTTCTAATCAAATTGTCCAGATTACTAGAATTTGAATCTACAAGCTAATGGCATCACTTTTTCTTCTTTAGAACTCTACCGTTGCTTAGGGTAGGCAAGTTGTCCAACTAATTTAATTTTATCTTCTCGATCCACGCATAAACTTTCAATACGTGTATGTTTGCGCGAGTCCATCTATAAACACAAACAAAAGTATCTTGAAAAAAATAAAGCATTTCTACCTAACACCAAAATATAGAACTTGCACCCATGGCCCATTAAAATGCAAAATTCAAGTTTTCACCCAACTTTTCACTTCTCTAGTCTTCCATTTATATTAATCTTTTCCATATGTTATCATCATGCTTTGTCTGGTTCCGACAATGGTGACTCAGCCAAGAATTAGATTTTTCTATCGATATGAATAATTTAGCGACAAGTTGGCTAAAGAACAGTCGATATTGTTCAGCAATGAAGTAATTCTTTTAATCAATGATGAACTAATATAGATCTCTGATTAGATGATGCCCATTGTTTCTCCGTTCTATCGGAAACCAAAGCGATTTAGAAAGAAATGGCAGAGGCGTTTCTGGCTCCTTTGATTGAGAAGTTGGTTGAGCTGTTGGCCGAGGAAGTAAGCTTGTTGAAAGGAGCGCACAAAGAAGTCGAGAGCCTGAAAGACGAACTTGAGATCCTCCAGCCGTTCCTCAGAGATGCAGAAGCCAAGTCAGAGAAAGGAGAAGTCGGCGAGGCCGCAAAAGTATGGCTGAAGCAGATGAGGGAGAAAGCCGAAAGCATCGAAGATGTGATCGATGAACACCTCCATCACCTCGCGCACCAGCGTCAACAGAGCCACGGATTTGCAGGTTCAATCTGCAAACCGGTTCAGGTCATCAAAGCCTTGAAACTGCGCCGTGACATAGCTTCTAAGATCCGAGATCTTAAAGACTCGTTGCGTGCAGTCAAAGAAAGAGGCCAAAATCTCGGGTTGAGACCCTTCGAGCAAGGATCTAGTAGAGCTAGTTCAAGCAGTACTACTTCAAATTGTGCGACAAACGCTGTCTCTCGGTTGGGTTCTCTTTTCATCGACAATGATGAACTAGTGGGAATTGATTCGACGTCGACGATGCTCATTAGAAGATTAGTTGAGGAGCCATCACCGCGTGCAGTGATTTCACTTGTTGGTGAAGGCGGAATCGGCAAGACTACTCTTGCTAAGAGAGTTTTCGAAGACGAAGAGGTGAAAGGGCACTTCGATTGCCGTGTTTGGGTCACTGTGTCCCAATCATGCGACATTGAGAAGATTCTCAGGATCATGAAAAGTAAGATTTGCCCAACAAAGGGACAACCCGGGGAAGAAATCATCACCATTGAAGAACTAATTAGTGTTTTGAGGCAAAGTCTAAAAACAAAGAGGTACGTGGTTGTTTTTGATGATGTATGGCAAACAGATTTTTGGGATGACATGAAACTTGCTTTGCCTGATAACAATAAGGGTAGTAGGATAATCGTCACAACTCGCAATAGTACCGTTGTTGATTCTTTTAAGGAAACCCCATTCGATTTTGTTCATGAGCTAAAATCTTGGTCTCCAGACCTAGCCTGGGAGCTATTTTGCAAGAATGCATTTCGATATGAGTTTGAAGGAAAATGTCCCCCAGAGTTAGAAGAGTTATCTCGAGAGATTGTCAAAGAATGTCAAGGCTTGCCACTTGTTATTGTGGCTGTAGCAGGTTTATTGTCCAAAAAGGAGAAGACCAGAACGGAATGGCAAAATGTGCTTGATAAACTCAATGATGGGCTTCAAAAAAATCCGCAACTTGCCAATGTTTCAAACGTTCTCTCTTTTAGTTACCATGATCTCCCTTGCCATCTCAAACCTTGCTTCTTGTATTTTGGTATTTTTCCCGAAGATTATTCTATTCTTGAGGGAAGGCTATACACACTTTGGATTGCCGAGGGCTTTATTCACTCAAGGAGAGACAAGACACCGGAACAAGTTGCAAAAGAATACTTAGACGAGCTCATTGGTAGAAACTTGGTTTCATTTGAGGTACGGTATGGAATTGAAAAACATTGTCGCGTTCATGATTTGATACATGATCTCATTTTAACAAGAGCTGATGAATCCTCTTTTTGTCAAATTCTTGAGGACAATAAGTTGAAATTCGCAGGGAAGAGTCGCCGCCTGTCAATTTTTGGGACTATAAAAGATGCCTTAGAGACTGTTGGAGATTTTAATATTCGCACCCTTTTTCTCTTTGGCATTGATGAATTGACCAAGTCATTTGTAGTCGGCTTGCTTAAAAGATTTAAATTTCTCAAGGTACTGGATTTCGAAGATTCTCCTCTTGACGATCTCCCTAGTGAAGTAGGAAATTTGTTTCACTTGAAGTACTTAAATTTGAAAGGAACTAATGTAAAAGTGCTTCCAAAGTCGATTGGTAAGTTACAGAATCTCCAGGTGTTGAATATCTCTCAAACCAAGATAGAAGAGCTACCAACCGAGATCAAGAAACTTCGAAAGTTGCGGTACCTTTTATCTTTCTATCGGTTTGACACTAAGGAAAGTGAATACGATTTTGATTCGTTCTTTGGTGTGAGGATAAAAGAAGGGCTTGGATGTTTAGAGGAATTACGAACTCTATATTTGGTTGAACCATACGTTGCTGGAGTTGATTTTGTGAAAGAGTTGGAAAAGCTGAGAAAATTAAAGACTTTGGGCATTAGAAAGTTGACCGGAGAAATGGGGAAGGCTCTTGCATCATCCTTCGAGAAAATGCGAGGCCTTGAAAAGTTATACGCAACCTCAATAAACGAAGAGGAAATTTTGGATCTAAAAGGCATTGTGTCTCCTCCTCCTTCTCTATGGCATCTCAGCTTGCAATGTCGATTGCTAGAGTTTCCGGATTGGATTTTGAAGCTCGAAAACCTAAGGGAACTGAATTTACGGTTCTCAAGGTTGGCGGAAGAACCGTTGAAACGGCTCAAAGGTTTGCCGAATTTAGTATTCATTAATATGTACAAGGCATATGTTGGAGAGGAATTGCATTTCGAGGAAGGCAGTTTTCCAAAGCTAAAGCAACTCAAATTACGAAACTTGGAAGGTGTAAAGGTGATGAAAATAGACAGAGGAGCCCTGCCCATTCTTGAGAAGTTTGCATTCGGGCCTTCGCCGCTGATGAGGGAGATGCCTTCCGGTACACGGCTCCTAACAAGCCTAAAATCTCTCGATTTTAGGAACATGTCAAAGGAATTTGTGGCTAGTCTGCAACCAAATGTAGGCCCTGATTATTGGAAGATTGAGCGTGTACCGTCCGTCACCTTCGTGTACAAGAACGGATTCTACAAGCTGGGCAGCTCGGAGTTGTTGCAGCGTCTACAAGAGTGAGTCAACCGAGATCAAACAAAGGAAGTGAAAGCGTAAAAAGGTAGAGTACCCCTCTAACCACTTTTTCTTTTAAATTTAAAGCATTTTTTCAACAGCAATTTTACTCTATTTAAAACAAAAAAAAAAAATTGTATTTCTTTACTACTTTATTTTACCTTTGTAAAATTCACATGGAAAGACATACAGATATTGTAAATATGTATGTCAACTAACTCATGCCTACAATGTTTTGGTACGACTCTCTTTTTTTTCTGAATTCCTATGAAAGATTATTAAAGAATTAAGAGAATGTCAAAAAAAAATGAAGAAGAAATGAGTGTGATATTTTACATGCCATTTGAGGCTTTATGTGTTTTTACAAAAAACAAAAAGTTGTGTTCAAACATATTTCATCCTCACTCCCCATGTTTTTCTTCCAGGAAGCGTGCCAAAAGGAGCCGAAGGACACTTCTCAGAAGATTTATCAATTCTCTTTAGTTATGTAAACTTCTTGTTAATTTGTGTTTGAGTGGATTGGAACTTAATGTTAGCATATATCTCGTGGTGAATATTTCTGTTTACAATAAGCCTTAGGGCAGTGCTCAGACACGATTATGATTAAGTTGTCTTGTAATTGTGATTAATTTCAGTGCGATGTTAGACTCTAAAGATGAGCTATGCTAATAATGTGGGCTTGTTCTGAAATTTCAAAATTTTTTGCTTGTTTTTTTTAATTTTCGTAAAGTAAGATTAATGAGTACAAAAGAATTATATTTTCTACAGGTTGCATGGTTCACAGGGTTCGCCATGTAACTGCTTAACCTATAGCACTCATCTTTTTTTATTAATTTATTTTCTATGTTTTATTCATGAAGTTAGGAGCTCTAGAGGCCTTTTTGCACTAAGGAAGTGGTCCAACATCTTGAGCATGTTAGGTATAAACCCTAATCTTTAAACTTTTTATGCAAAGTTTGTGTATTTAATATTTATGGATTGTAAAAAATGATTTTTGGAATTCGGCACGTAAGGGACTTTTATGCTATGATTTATTTGCATGTTGTGTGGCTTTGGATGTGATGATTGAACTTAGAGGATGTGGATTTGTTTAAAAAAAGAGGAACTTTGTTGCAAAGAGTAGCAACACACTTAAAAAAAAAAAAAAAAAGATAGTTTTGAAAAGTGTTAAGTTAGAGATACTTAGAGAGGGATTTAGCTTCTGAGCTCAATAGGTGATTTTAAGGAAATGTCAAAATAAACATTTTTTGTGAAGAAAGTTTTTTCTCAAAATCCAACCAGATCTAACCAAAAATGATCTTTTTCAAAACTGTTATCTTAGAAAATTAACTTAAAGTACCCTAAAACGATTGATTTTGAGAAAAGCTAAAACAAAAAAGTTTTAGATCTAACTGAAAATATTAACTCTTATGAAATGAGGTTTCCGTCAATTCCGTACCCATTTTAAGTTACAAATTTTGTGAAGTTTTACCGTAAAACTTGTTAAATGGTTAAAATAGGAAAATGTTATTATTAAAATTATTGAATCTACCCATGAGCCTTTGAAATGTTTTAATCCTTGTTAAAAACTACACCTAACGGTACCAAACAATTTCGTTTCAGTGCAGGAGCAAAAAGGTCAAAATTATCATGTTTCAAGTCAAAACTGTGAAAATAAATGAAAACTGTATTTTCACTATACAGTTAGGTTTTATCCACTATTTTGAGTAGCAAATCAACCCAAGTTTTTTTTCCAAAGGGTTTGAAAATTTTTCAAGACCTGTTAGGGGCAAAAATGTCAAAATTTTCACAATTCAGGCAAAAACCATAAAGATTAAAAAAACTATATTTTTTTCCTCACTGCATAGGTAGATTTATTGCACTATTTTGGGCAGCAAGTAATTATAAATTTTGTTCCAAAAGGTTTAGTGATTTTTCAATATCCATGGAGGGCCAAAATGTTATTTTTACAAAAACAGCCAAAACAGACCCAAGCTTACCAATTAAGCTCAAGGTTTTGAAACAAGCAATGATTTTTGTCTTACAAAGTTCAAAGCCATTAAATGAGACATTAGTTAGCTTTAAATTATCTAAGCTAAATGGTGCAAAATTACACCATTAACATAGACACAAACTAATAGTCAAGTGTCACATTAACAAACACAAAGCTGACTCACCAAAGAAAAAGGAACTAAAAGGAGCATTAATGCAAGGTTCAAGTAAGTCCTAAACCTCACCTATGGCAAGAAGAAATTGATTTTTAAATGCCTTATTTATGAATGCTCTATTTTGCAAATGTTATGCATATTTTCTTAATACCAAGCCATTGTATGAAGCATGTTCACTAAGATTACAAAGTTAGTAATCTAACACCCCACCCCCCCAACCCCCCGCGGGGGGGGGGGGCCCCCCCCCCCCCCCCCCCCCCCCCCCCCAACAAAGTTACGAAAGAAAAGATAAGATAATACCAAGTTAATATACGATCTCGGTGTTTGACGATCACAGGGACTTGATACAATCATTAGGCCCAAAATAAAAGATAAGTTATAAAGATGTTCATAAGCAAGCATAAACAAAATCATGCATTGCATTACTATTGTAATCTTGCAAAATGTTCTATGAGAGGTGTTTGGACTTGCTGAGCAAAAGCTCATATGGATCCTTCACGCTATAGGAAATCCTACTAAGAGGCCAATACAAATAGTGATGAGCTAGGCGTAGCACTGAGACAAATATGATGTTTGGACTATGGATAACGATGTAAGTTTTAATTCTGCTTTTTGATAATCTGTTATTTTAATAGTATGTCACGGTCTAGTAGTAAGCTAATACCGCTTTTGCATGAATGTTTAAGTAAATGATTTGTAATTATAAGTAAGCAAATGTTTTGTAAAATGTTACATAAAGGAATACGTAAATAACTAAGTATTTTGGTTATGTTAAAAAAAAATCTGCATTTTCATGAGCCAGATTAAGTAAAAAAAAAAAATTCCGCATTTTCATGAGCAAGATTAACTTTAAATTTAAGAAAAGAGTAATTAAGTAATGGCTTCAAAAGCCGGAATGTTACAGGTAATATAAACCCTTAATTTAAGATAAGAGAGTATCGTACTAACTCCTAACCAAAGCAGAAGATCTAAAGTATCTTTTAAGGGGAGAATCATACTAAGTTGTGTTACGACCTCATTGTGTGATGATCAAGCACATTTAGTATGTGCACTTAGGCCCATAGTTCAAGATAAGATCAGAATGATGATAAAAAGTGCATAAAAGAGCATAATTAAAATCATGTATTGTGATATTGCTTGCATTCTTTTTTAAGAAATGTTTTTATGAGAAATGTCTTATGAAAAGCATTTTACCAGAAATGTTTCAAGAAAAATATTTTACAAGAAATAGTTTAAGAGGAAGGTTTCATAAAGAATGTTTTTATGTTTTGTGAGGTATGTGTGAACTTATTAGGTGAAAGCTCATTTCAACTTCCTTTATGCTGTAGGTAGTTTTATAAGAGACTAGTATAACTAGTTGATAAGCTATGTGTTACAATGAGATAGATACGATGGTTAAGCTATGAATGCCACTACAATCAGATTCTGCTGTTTTGAAAAAATGTTTTAAAAGTTTTAAGAAAGTAAATGTTTATTTAACGAGTACTATAACAAAAGTTTTCTCAGTTTATGTTGTAACGAAACAACTTTATTTATTTTTTTTTTTTTGAGAAAAAAATTTATTTAGTATTTTATTTACTAGCAAGTAAGATCAAGTTTAAAAAATAAAGTTTAAGCAAACTTAGTAATGCCTTGAAAAGTTAGAACTACACCTTGGTTTTTTATCCTATCGAATATATACCTAAACATTAAATTTAATACTCAAATCTATTCCTTGTTATGGTCAACTTATAGTTTTGATCTAAAAATATCAAAAATGTCTTCAAATAGAAAAATAAAAGAAGCCAAAGAAACCTAATTTTTTTTTAAAAAAAAGCTCTTTATATTTATGATTTTGACCTCAAAATGCGTATCTTTATGTGTTTTTGTTTTCTTCTAATTTTTGAAAGTTCTTTTTTTTCCCCTCTTTCACTTAAGGATAATTTTATCATTTTAAAAGTCAAAATCAAATATAAGTTATGAAATATTTAGATGTATGTATTAAATCTAATATGTATGTATATCTTTGACGATAACAAAAACCGAATGTATAATTTTACATAAACCTAAAATTAGGCATAAGAAAAGGAAAATATCCCTTTATTATTTTCATATGATTTTAATCAAATCTAATAATAGAGTCCCTATGAAAGAAAACTACCAAGTATAAACTGAAATTTAAGAAACTCTATAAATAAAGCACAACAATAGGCAACTTCTCCCAACGATGCGTCTATTTGAGAGATTTTCAGCTAAGAGCACTTCTTTATTACTCCATGGGGTCAAACCCTGCCACTCACAAATTAGTAGTTGCGTTTTAACCTATAAGGATAAAGGATTAATTAAACTTAAGTTAAATATAAGAGTAACTAACTTTTTATCTGGCTTCCATCTAGTGTTTCTTTAGCTCTTCCTTTTAGAAGTTAAAAAATCTCTGCCTAGAAGAATGGTTGGAAGAAGATACTACATACATTTTCTAAGAAACATCATCGGTGTCCATGCACCAGGTGATCTAAAAGGAAGAGAATAATAAGGAAGATCTGAAGGTTTCGTAACGCTTAATCATATAGAGTTATTGTCAAATCCATAAGTTTACGTTTATACAATTATTTGTATGTAATATCATGAGAAAGATATTAAAAGTTTGAAAAAAAAATTATGATTAATTAAGATACTAAAACCACTTCCACAAACGCAATACACCGCGCAAGCATCTTTAGAGAAATAATTGCAATCTAAATTTGATGGTCAATGTATAAGATTGGTCAACAGCGCGGAATTGCCAAGTGCAAATAAAAAGTGCAGTTCTAGGATGAAAAGAA